>MUZC01000300.1:778190-798883 GCA_002072015.1 Radix auricularia | reverse complement strand
GGGGTCAAAAATAGCGTGACGTACTTTATGGACGGCCCCTATCAACAACCGTAGTGTGCATGTCTCGAGACCGCACGATGTGTCGGCGGTTTCCCCTCCTACCCACCCCACCCCGACGTTCACTCGCGTTGTTTCAGTTTCTTCGTGCTTTTGTTTGTGTGTCCCCCCCCCAAAAAAAAAAAAAAAAACTTTTTATACCCTATATACAAGCAAGTGTCTGCGGCGTGTGCTACGCCGCCGTGGGTCGCATCTAGTACAATTAAATTTTAATTGCTTGAAAAGGTTTTAACTGAACAAAAACTGTGTACTATGCTTGAGTGAAGAAGTAAATCTCTTATTTTTTACTTTAAAAAAAAAGTAAATTCACCGTGCCCCTATAGCCTATGACCTAAAGGATTTGAAGTAAGTAAGTCAACAACATACGCAGGGAGTGGTAGGGAATTCATTTTCTCCGCTAATAATCATTAGGGGTCATAAAGGCGATGACATAAAATCGATTTGTTTTGCTCTTGGCACTCCAATCTCTAAGAGACCGTATAAACTGTATACATGGTTCTGATCTGAGCTGGTAGAAGATCTGTAATGTTCGTTCGTCTTATCTTTGAATTGGGGCTTGGTTTACTCTTGACACATACTTCCTAGTGGTACGGACAGGAGGTGTAGAAAATACATCTATTAGAGAAATGGAGTCATAACACTGAATCGAAGTAGGACTTGGTGAAGATACGACAGTACGATTAGGCTGAGGTGAGATATTAGTGTTAGGGCTCAGCTGTGATACTAAAGTAGGATTGGGATTTGGTCGATATAAGAGCAAGACTGGGATTGGGCCAAGATGAGATTAGGACTGGGCAGAATAGATAGCAGGATTAAGATCAGGCGGTGATATAAGATAGTCCAATAAGGATTTAGTCGAGATGATATTAGAATTAGGATTAGGCCAAGATGAAATTGGATTTTTATTGGACTAAGATGAATAAGCAGAGGCGTAACAACGACTTGGCATCTAGGCGGTTGCCGGGGGGGGGGGCTAATCCTTCAATGTATTCAAATTTAGTATTTTCATTCCTTTTGGATTTTTAAATTTTGAAATATCAATTTGTCAAGGGCTCCAAAAATAAATTAGCAAGGGGCGCGGTAAACCTAGCTACCTTCTGTGAATAAGTAAGAGTAAGTCAGTATTTGGCGGAGGTAAAAGGGTAGGATTAATCTTTAGTGGAGATTAAGGTGATATTAAACACAGATAGAATATGAGATATAATGAAGACGAGAAATGATAGTTTGGATTGGGTCAAGTTAAAGATAGGATTAAGCCGAGATAAGATATTGCGAAAGACATGATGTGTCAAGACTTTGGGGAATGGGGGAAATGTGTTGAACTTTTCATTATTATTAAACTAACAAAAAAATAAGGGAACGATCAATGGAAGACGTCTTCGCATAAATTAGGTGCCTTCAAACTGGGGAGCCCATGGATTTATAGAATAACTCTTCACGTATTTCCTTGTCGTTACGAGCATAGGGTCCCACGACCATTGGCATTGGTAAAAAAAAAAAATACAAGCAACAAATTGTTGACACAGATCAGTAAAGAACAAGAGGTAATGTACACGGAAATAGCCAAAATAAATAATGTACAACTTACTCGGATGCTGGTAGGATATCAACTGCTGACTTGTTTACACTTGAATAAGGGGTGAAGCCTTGAGTTAGACAGAAACCAGTAGCCAGCAGACGAATATTTTATTGAAATTGGGCTATTGTGTCCACCACGAGGGAGCCCTCATGACGTCACCATACCCAACCGTCCAATGAGACCGTCGGCCTCCAGTTTACCGGAAACGTGCAAAGAATTCAGCAGCCCTTGCCCCGGGTCTCAAGAGCCATTGTGTTTGTGTTCACCACCCCCCCCCCATTCCCGATCTCCATTTGGTTCACGATTTCCTCAACTCGGTCCTCTCATAGATTTCCTGTCATACGTCTCCCTCTGCTACTCATCACATATTTCAAGATCTTAGAGAATTTCCAGGGAACACTTTTATTTTATTATCTCAAACATTTTCACTTCACTTTTTTCCCCCACATTATATTATATAATATCATACTAAGATCCGATATGTAATATCTTATCTTACCTGTTACAGATGCGGGAAGAACGAAAATTTGTATGTGTTGGTTCTTGCATACGGAATAAGAAAGATGTTTAATCCTTATGACTTTCTGAGGGTTGTATTAAGTCATCTTTGAGTTCTATTTCCAAATTAGAATTATTGCTTTATGTATAATTATTACTTTACTCTTGGTTTTTCTATCATCTAGTATTTCAAGGTTTAATGATTTAACTAATGGTGTTACTCTTGTCACTTTTGAAATTTCTCCAGTAATGAATCTGACAGCTCTTGTTTGGCTTTGTTCTAGTTATCAATTATCAATGTTTTCTTTGGTAAATGGGACTCATGCAGAAGATGCATATTCTAGTACAGGTCTCACCAAGGTGAGGTAGCATTTTAGATTTATATTTTCTATTACATTTGTAAAAGTTTCATTAACTATCAGATTATGCAACACTCCTAAAATCTGAAGTAATCATTTTCATCTTCCTTAACACCACATTGTACATTACCCCACACCAAATGCTGAAATAACATCTTACAATCTCTGTCATGCCACAACCAAATCTCTGACATCACACCTAAAAGCATTTGGACTGCAATCAATCAAAACCTTTTGACATGCCACCCATAACAACCCTTTAAATGGGCACCATTAACTTTTTGAAGTGACACCAACAACCCTTTCAAATGACACCAACAACCCTTTGAAATGCCACCAACAACAACCCTTTGAAATGCCACCAACAACAACCCTTTGAAATGCCCCTCTCGTTTTCTAGAACGTGGAACACTAACGCCTGGGGAGTCTTGTTATCGTGTTGCTAGCAGCAATCAATTCCTTATTAAAAAAACACACACACACACAATCAAAACCAATCAACGCCATCACGTGCATTTTCTTATCTTTGATTATAAACTAAGTTTGTGTTCAAACTGCTGTGGCTAATACTAATACTAATACTTCGAATACAAAAACTTATATCGACAGATTCTATTTTAACCCCACACGAAAACATCAACCAAAAACATCGGACAACATGCCAACAGTTGAAGTCTAGTAGCATGGAGAAGATGCCTTTTGTAATTCTGATCATTTTAAATGTGTTTTTTTTTCTCAACTACACAAATTCGGGAAAATGTGGGGAAAAAAGGGGGGAGGGGGAATACCCGTGGTGCCATTTTGTTTAACAGTATTGGAATTATTATTATTAACTCTTTCATGACTATTCTTTTAAATTGCTCTACTTTGTCGGATTATAATTTTGTACATTTGAAGTCTTCCATCCGTCCTCTTTCCTAATGTCATCCCCCATGAAATGATGGCGCTAATGTAAATTGCTTGCGTACATTTTCTTGGGTACTAATTAAAATGTATTCACTAATACGTTTTCATATGCGTTGATGTTTATATCTACTGCGTCTAGAAATGTATTTTTCTTAGTTCATTTCAATTTGATATTTAAATTTTTTTTTAAAAAGAAAGTTTTATGAAGTCTGAAGAGGCGAAAATTTACAAGCTGTATTGATTGGACCAATAAAGTTTTTAATGGTAGCATCGATTTTTTTGTGAAGCTTTTATGGCCGAATAATTTTAATTAAGAAAAAGCCTATTGATCCCCTTCTTTTAAGATTTCAGAATAAATTTAAGGCACCTTTTTTTTTTATTTATTATTATTTTATTTTTATTTTTTATTTTTTTTTTTTACTATCGTTGCGATATGTTAGGTTTAAAATTATTTTTTTTTAAATTTGAAAATTTCTCTTTTTTTCTTGTGTGAAATTTACGCAATAAAAGAATGTGCACGTTTAGTCTTCTTTCGTTGTGTATCACATTCTTATATAAAATCCAAAGAATTTCCTTTTTATTAACATAGCATTTGTATTTGCCGTTACGAAAAATGGTTTTAGCAATATGACCTTGGCCGACTTAGCCAATTCTTTAAATCCCCCCTGTCCCCACATTCTCCACAACTGGCACAAGACTTCGATGAGTTAAAAGGGAGCCATCGAGGCGGAAACGTTACGGTGACCGCCAACAAAGCACGTTACGTCAGACCTGGCTGGATACACACTTGTGTTTACACACAGTCCCGACAACTCGTGATGGAGCATAGTGTCTATCACCGAAAGAGGACCAACAAGCTTACGGCTTAATGAAACTTGACCGAAGAGAGAGAGAGAGAGAGAGAGAGAGAGAGAGTGCGTAGTCCGTATTTAACTCGTATTTTTGTTAGCGAATATGACTCTCGTTATTGGCGCCAGCGCTGGCTGCCTTAGATTCAGCAATTAAAGCGCCATGTTTATATGTTGTGTATCACAAATTGGTCCTCATGAAGTTTTTAAATAAAAAATCCCGTAAAAAACATAGTTTTTGACTATAAACAACTTATATATGAGACAGAACATAAAGTTTTGATAATGTCAAACATTTACAGACTGAACGTGACTGAACTCCCTTTGCTGTAAAACCGGGGGGAATCATCAATGGTTGGCCTGAACTCAAGTCCAACGTGGAGGGGAACTATACCAGACGTCGACACAGAAATACATAGAGATGAACTAAAAGTGCATTTATCTAATTACGGTACATTCGATGGATCTTAAATTGTGATGCAATGCATTGTTAGAGGACACAAGTCTATATGCAAAATTTCATCTCGATAGATCCTATCAGGAAGTGGGTCATTTTTTACTTTTGTTTTTGCGCCCGCCCACGACAAGACGGTGAAGTTCAAATGAGGGATTTAAATTAAACAACCCGTAAAAACAAAGTTTTTGATAATAAATCCCTTATACTTATATATGAGACAGATGACAGAACTAAAAGCATTGATTATATTCAAAATAATATGCACCGCATGGCAAACATTTACATACTGAACGTGACTGAACTCCCCTTACTGTAAAACGGTGTGGGGTGGCCACCGATGGCTGGGCTGAACTCCAGCAAACACGTGAGGTGTACTCAATTGCAGATGTCGACATTGAGTTAAATAGAGACAAACTAAAAGTACATTAATTTTATTATGGTACATTCGATCGATCTGAAATTTAAAAAAAAATGCATTTTTGGATGACACGAGTCTATGTTCACAATTTCAGCTCGATAGCTTCACGGGAAGTGTGTCAATTTTTACTTTTGTTTTTTCGCTTGACGGACCAAGAGACGACGGTAAAGTTAATATAAGGGATTTTTTTTTTTTTAAAAGCGAAGGGTGGGAAAAGAAGACCATTTTTACTTAATTAACTTGGGGGCCGTCCATAAATGACTTAAAACACCTAAAGGGGGGCACATATCTGACGAGCGGGGAGGGGGTGTTTGAGAAATGTGAAGTCAGATCAAAATTCGCAGATTCTAATAAATTTCCATTTGAATATTTGATTTCTTATAATTTACTTAATGACGTTTTACATCGCTTTGCTCGTGATTTGAAACAAGCTTTTTTCAAATAAAAAATACAGATTTTTTGGGGGTGGGGGCGCGAAAAATTTTGATACGTCATATTGAAGGGGGATCTAAGTTTTTGTGACGACGTGTGACGAGTGGGGAGGGGGAGTGATAAATCGGCCAAAATCGCGTGACATCATTTATGGACGCCCCTTGGCTTTGCAGATTGTGTTCTAGTCATGGTTTATAGTTTATGCTGTCTATTCGAAAGTTTATGGTTAATTATGAATTACAAAGCTATCTAGTCAGTGTGTTATTTAACTGTCTATCGCTAAGACGAGAAAACAAGAGTACGTCTTTATCTATACTGTAACTATGTACATTGTACTTGGCATTGAGAATGATTTATTTGATTGTTCTTGTTTTCTCTTATTATAGGGTTCTTCATTTCTAAAACCGGAAAACGTCATAGCTCATTTCGTAATGTTCTTTTTTTAGATTTCATTTTAGCGGAACAAAGTTTTGAGGCATAAATACAGTCAAATCACTATGTTCTCAAAATTGTTAGCTTAGTAAAATTACGAAATTGTTTTTTATTTTGCAAGTCCAATAAGCTGTCTCAAATTAACGAAGAATTAAAAATTAGCTGATAAGATCAATAATTCTCAATATACCTACATTCAAGTATTGACTCGTATCTTTTATTAGTTTATTTATGAATTTATCCTTACAAAAGATACATTTAGATATAATATTTCCATTAATAGATTTCCGCCATATTATGAACATCCCTATAGATAACTATATGCATCCACCACACCAGCATAGGCCGCGATATTACAATTGAACTTCATCGTTATAATGTTCATTATGTTGAAAATTGCCAGAAGCACCGTGTATATTAACTATATTGTTGTGTTTTAAGAATGTGGCGTCAAGCTGTTGGCTGTTGGGTCTTGAGAAATCGACACGGCCCCAGCGTGGCGTGGCCATCTTTTCACAGACGATGTGTAAGTTTTTCCTCGTGGATGTTGAAGTGGTTAACAATGATACAGTCGATCGCTTTCTTTTATATTCCCACGCCCCCCTACCCCTAGGGCACACCCGTCTCGTAATCAACAGCTGCACGCAGTAACTTCACAATGATAAGCTGGGGGTGGGTATTTCAACAACTACAAAAGTGGACAAAGACTTATATCCCGTCCCCTGGGCAGTGAGGTGGAGTTTTTGTGTCCATTCACTCAGGTGGTGTTTGTGTGTCCAGTCGGTCAGGTGGTGTTTGTGTGTCCAGTCAGTAAGCTGGTGTTTGTGTGTCCAGTCGGTCAGGTGGTGTTTGTGTGTCCATTCGCTCAGGTGGTGTTTGTGTGTCCAGTCGGTAAGCTGGAGTTTATGTGTCCACTCGGTTAGGTGGTGTTTGTGTGTCCAGTCAGTCAGGTGGTGTTTGTGTGTCCAGTCGGTCAGGTGGTGTTTGTGTGTCCAGTCGGTCAGGTGGTGTTTGTGTGTCCAGTCAGTAAGCTGGTGTTTGTGTGTCCAGTCAGTCAGGTGGTGTTTGTGTGTCCAGTCGGTTAGGTAGTGTTTGTGTGTCCATTCGCTCAGGTGGTGTTTGTGTGTCCAGTCGGTACGCTGGTGTTTATGTGTCCACTCGGTCAGGTGGTGTTTATGTGTCCAGTCGGTCAAGTGGTGTTTGTGTGTCCAGTCAGTAAGCTGGTGTTTGTGTGTCCAGTCAGTCAGGTGGTGTTTGTGTGTCCAGTCAGTCAGGTGGTGTTTGTGTGTCCAGTCAGTCAGGTGGTGTTTGTGTGTCCAGTCATTCAGGTGGTGTTTGTGTGTCCAGTCGGTCAGGTGGTGTTTGTGTGTTCAGTCAGTCAGGTGGTGTTTTTGTGTCCAGTCAGTCAGCTGGTATTTGTGTGTCCAGTCAGTCAGGTGGTGTTTGTGTGTCCAGTCAGTAAGCTGGTATTTATGTGTCCAGTCGGTCAGGTGGTGTTTGTGTGTCCAGTCATTCAGGTGGTGTTTGTGTGTCCAGTCATTCAGGTGGTGTTTGTGTGTCCAGTCAGTCACGTGGTGTTTGTGTATCCAGTACGAGTCTGACACGTGCTACCGACCACCGCCCCTCCCCAGCCATCCCGTGTTGTTTGGTTACGTAGCAATCAGTCAGGACGACGGGCCAATAAATTGAAGGACTTCAACCTTTCCTTCGACCACATGCCCCAAGTATGTTGTTAAACGCTGCGTCTGTATGGGCATAACGTGGTCATAACAGAAAAGTACACCGTTTTCACCCATTCTGACTTAACGCAATAAGGCACAGACATTACAAAATCAAATATCTGAAAAGTAATCACACAATCTAACAAAGCCATTATGACATCTCACTATCCGGCACTGACATCACACACTCTTACAAAAGACACCTCACAATATAAGAGACAAACACCACACGTTCTAAAATTAATCTGATGTCACACACTAAGACATCCCAGAATATGGCATCACACATTCTGACGTTGGGATCTCACATTTTAAAATGGCCATCACTGTTTTTACTTACCCCCAATCATTAACCTAAGCGCGAGCTCTTCAATAATTTCATTTAGAGTAGCCTACATGTTATTTAGCACGTCAAGAATACTGTTGCTAGAGAAAATGTGCGTAATCTTAGCGATACTACGTTTTTTTTTAGCAAGATAGATTGTTATTAATTTTTTAAAAAATCTTTTAGCGACGAAATGTGTGACACCTGGTGTAGTGCATTCAACTAAACAGAAAGGTTTGAAATAAGAGGGATAGAATGACTTTAAAAATCAATGAGAATAGCTTATTACAATAAAATTCATTGCGCACGAAAGTAACGATATTTTTTTTTATTGTAGATTAAAATTTACAGGACACCGATACATGAACATTTATAATAATAAAAATGAATAACTTTTGGTGTTTATATGTTATAAACATAGTTTTAATAGTAGTTTAAATATTGGTTAAATGTAGCGGGGAAAAAAAGGGGGGGGGGTCAAAAAGAAGAAAAGAAATGATAGAAATTATGAAAATAAACACATTTAAACCAATTCATTAATGAGTATCCAGGTATATACTACGAGACACCACTTTAAAACATCTCGTAAATATAATTTTGAATTCTATTAATCCGAGAGCGTTTGGCGTTATTGACACTGAAAGGGCTATACTTACATGATTAGGAGAACCGAGAACTAATGCGTGCCTGCACCACAGGACATTGATGTCTTGACTGAGTTACGTTCTCAGTAAGTTACTACCAAATGGATACGGCAGTTGCCTTGAATTAGATTCCTTTATTATATCATGTAATAATAAAATTATATATATAAATAAATATATATATATAAATATTAGGGCTGCGGAAATTACCGATTAATTTCTCGATTAATCGGTAATTTATTTTATCGATTAAAATTATTTTAATCGATAAAATAGTGATTAAAATTAAAGAAGTGTTTTTTTTGTTGTTGTTTTTTTTAAAAATCGATTTAGTAATAAATAATTAAGAGTAGTTTTTTTTCTTCTTTTTCTTTTCTTCTTTTTTACGTACAAACTTTTCCGTTAGGTGAAATTTGATTTAGTAAACTTTGAAATAACCTGTTTTATAAGGACAATGATTAAAAAAAACATTTTAAAAAAATTATTTAACAATAATAAAATTTAAATTCATAGACAATATATTGAACTACTTATATTTAAATATATCTCCTACCAATATTATATCTTTTAAATTAAATTAAATTCTTAAGTTATGGGCATTTTAAAATGTGCCATAAAATGGCACAATATTGAGAAGGAACACAACATAGTGAAAAAGGGATCATAACTTTTGAACCACTTGTGGTAAAAAGATGATTTTTATCTTTTTGTTAATCACCAAATAATATATATATATGGCTGTATCACTTTTATATTTTAAAATTAATTATAAATTTTCATTCAAGTGCCTAAACTTTAATACGTTATTTAACTTATTTTAATTGTTAACAATGCCTTAAAAATAATTGAACAAAAGATATTGAATTGCCTTTATTTATTACTTCCCTTGAAATTTCCAGTTTAATGACGTCATACATCTTTATTTCTAGTTTTAACAAAATTATCGATTAATTAATCGGTAATTTTTCAAAAGTTAACGATTAAATTNAGAACAGGGGCAGACTTAGTTAGCGCAATCTGAAATAAGCTGAATTCTATATAATATTCAGTGCAATCGCTTATTGCTATTTACTGTATTTACTGATATTCGATATAATTTTAGTGAAATCGCTTTCTGCCATGTCTGATATTCAATATAATATTCAAAGCAATCGCTACCAGCAATTTACTGGAGCTCGATTTAATATTTTACCGTATAATCTTCATAACAATTAGATTTGAATAATGATAAAAATATTCAACGAGATAATTATAACGAAATAATTATGATGTTATTACATAAGGGGCCGTCCATAAATGACGTCACGCACCTAAGGGGGGAGGGGGGTCTCACTTTTGTGACGATGCGTGACGTGGGGGAGGGAGGGGGTTGAAGAAATGTGACGTCACATCGAAAGGGTAACTTTAAATAAAACTTCCACTGAAATATTTGGTCACTTAAAATTCATTTAATGACTTTTTTTTATTCAGTGCTTCTCAAAGTGCCGGTCGATAGGCCATCAGTCATGAAAATTAAATATAATTATAATTCTTAAGTTTGAGAACCCACAAGAGAACATACAAAATTGTTACCCTGCGTCGTTTGATGTTGACATCAAAGCGTTTGTGATGTAACCTCAGCTTCGTTTGGTTCACTCGCGGCAGGAGTCTGCAAACTATTTTTTGGTCGGTTATCCCCCCTCCCCCTTGAAACTGCAACTGGTGAGTTTTACAAACAGGACAAGTGTCTAAAAAAGATCTGAATATGATTATATGTAGATATTTTAATTCAAATCGACACGGAATATCCATTTGGGGGTGGGTGGAGGGTGAGGGGAATCTATTTGATACAATTATAAACGTTTTAAGTTTTATATAATTTTTCGATTGGTTTTTTTTGTCAAACGTCTCTGACCATTCTAAATATAATGATAAATGTGTCCATTTAAAATTAGTCAAAAGTATTCACTAACTTTATTGAATACATCAAATTCTCGACATTGCAATTCGAGAGGAGCACACAAAAACTTTCTTTTGAACTCACTTTTTAAGGCATTAGTTTTAAATGTGACAGATAGGATACTTGATACAGTATGATTAGGATTATTGTCACTCGTGTCAATATAAATGAAAGTAGGTTGGATTTAGGTGTCTTCGTAGTACGTAAATAAGAAATCTACATAGATGACATTTTAACAAATGCATTTTCTGGAAGGAACCGGTTCAATAGTGGGCATATGTTCCAAGGTTACACGTACACATGACGTATTTGAATATATCTAGTCGAGTATAGTGGATGTTATATGTCCCAAATGAGTCTGCATTACCCCCAAGAATTCCCTTTTGACCCCAGATGAGGTAATTTACCCCTGTTCACCGACCTCTTTCTTACTGGATGCCCGTCAGTCACTTGAGGGATTAAAAAAAATACATTTAAAATAATTATTTTTAAATAAGAATTGAAAAAAAAACAATAAAACTTGTGAGCTTCGGAGTAAAAAGTAATGATAATATTGAATATTTTAATAATGTCATAGTATTTTTTCAGTCCTCAACTTGCAGGAATTACTGTATTTTGTGACGCACAAGATGACACCCTACTTTCCTGCACAAATGTGGGGTTCGTACAGTATTGGCAATTTTCCTCTTCCAGCGCATACCCGGATACATGAGATGTGATATCAATGTGATAATTTTAGAATACCTTTGAAAACTGTCATTAGAAGATAGAAATTAATTTGAGGAATTGTCTTGTATCTATATATTCTAGGTCTATCAACAATGCAATGATTATTGTAATATCAATAGTCACATTAGCGAGCTTAATCTCGAAGGTTAATCACATCAATGGTTTTTGACATTACCGCTGCATTGTTCATTAGCTGTCTTGCTATGCCCTGGCAACTAAACATTTTTTTTTTAAAATGTAATATATAAAACAAGCCGAATTCATTCTTAATCTTATAGGACTTTAAGCTGTGTAGGGGCTCATTATGCTATCAAATCAGTACAGAGAAAATCATGTCAAAACGGGAAAAGAATGCAATGGTACCTAATGAAAAGGAAAAATTCTTGCCGGTCGTCTGATACGAAAAAGTTTGAGAATCACAGGCTTACAATTTATTTAATGTCTTTTACATAGCTTCACGGGTGTTACAATATTACAATGTAGACCGACACTAAATAAATACTTAAATGACAAAAAAGTGGTGTGAAACATACTTATTTTCAAATAGAAAATAGTTTTTTTTTTTTTTAAATTTTGTGGAAGGGGGGGGTGTAAAAGTTTTGTGACGTACTTTTGGAGGGCGGGGGTCTACGATTTTGTGACGACGCGTGACGTAGGGGGGGGTTAAAAATCGGCAAAAATTGCGTGACGTCATTTATGGACGTCCCCTAAGTAACATAAACTTAAAATTTGCGTAAGGCGAATCTAAAAACAAAACACTGATCCTGTAAGTCGTCGTTTGCTTTAGTTTCTATTACTTATATTTAACTTATTAAAAACTGTTTATTGTATTCATTACAGTTAATGTAGCGTTTTCTAAAGACTTTCTGTTCCTGTAAAACGTGTAACTTTTTACAGTGAGCTTATATTTGCTCACCCCAAACAATATACAGCAAGGTTATATTCATCTTAACAAAGCTTTTTTCATACATTATAATGGCTAGGGTTATCACAAGGACTTGGATATGACCTGGTACCACGAGGACTTGGACATGACCTGCTACCACAAGGTCTTTGACATTACCTGCTACCACAAGGTCTTTGACATTACCTGCTACCACAAGGTCTTTGACATTACCTGCTACCACAAGGTCTTTCACATTACCTGCTACCACAAGGTCTTTGACATTACCTGCTACCACAAGGTCTTTGACATTACCTGCTACCACAAGGACTTGGATATGACCTGCTACCACAAGGACTTGGACATGACCTGCTAACACAAGGACTTGGATTTGACCTGCCACCACAAAGACTTGGATATAACCTGCTACCACAAGGTCTTGGATATGACCTGCTACCACAAATACTTGGAAATGAGCTGCTACCACAAGGTCTTGGATATGACATGCTACCACAAGGACTTGGATATGACCTGCTACCACAAGGTCTTGGACATGACCTGCTACCACAAAAACTTGGATATGACCTGCTACCACAAGGTCTTGGATATGACCTGCTACTACAGAGACTTGGATATGACCTGCTACCACAAGGTCTTGGATATGACCTGCTACCACAAAGACTTGGATATGACCTGCTACCACAAGGTCTTGGATATGACCTGCTACCACAAGGACTTGGATATGACCTGCTACCACAATGTCTTGGTTATGACCTGCTACCACAAAGACTTGGATATGATCTGCTACCACAAGGACTTGGACATGACCTGGTAACACAAGGTCTTGGACATGACCTGCTACCACAAGGTCTTGGTTATGACCTGCTAACACAAGGACTTGGATATAACCTGCTAACACAAGGACTTGGATATAACCTGCTACCACAAGTACTCAACTATACCCTGCTATCACAAGGACTCGGCTATGCCCCGAGATTAGAAAGACTCGGCTATGCCCTGCTATTAGAAGGGCTCGGCTATGCCCTGCTATTAGGAGGACTCGGCTATGCCCTGCTATTAGAGGGACCCGAATATCCCCTGCTACCACAAGGACTCGGCTATGCCCTGATACCACAAAGACCCGACCATCCCCTTCTAACACTAGGGCTAACTATACCCTGGTACCATAAGGACTGACTATCCCCTTCTAACACAAGGGCTAACTATCCCCTTCTAACGCAAGGGCTAACTATCCCCTGCTACCACAAGGACTGACTATCCCCTTTTAACACAAGGGCTAACTATACCCTGGTACCATAAGGACTCGGCTATGTTTTGTCGTGACCACTCACCACCCACACATGGCCGTAGGGCAATATTCTTAAGACTTTATCGACCACCCCCTCATTTGAGTCCTAATATTGGCGTTAGCGCCCCCTTGTGCTTTTGGAAACATGACATATTTTTGTAGTTGTCCAGGTTAGCATATACCTTGCACAATGTTGAAAGAGAAGATTAAGCCTATATCACAAAATCGCATTATCACTTCATACAGCGATGATACATATTTATTTAACATGCGATTGTTATATCCAGAAAACATACTATTAAAAATATTAGGAGTTAGCAAAAATCTTTAAATGTTACACTATTTCTTTAAGTAAGTAACATCTTTAATAGTCTTTAATGCTCTGAATCTGCTTATGACAAATGAAAGTGATGCCACTTGCAACATGTCTCAGGACCCTTACATGTGAAACGGGAAAATATCATCTTATTAGGGTACAACGCATTCAATCCAGTCAAAACCACAATAATGCCAATTTTAATCTTTCATTAAAACCAAAACGAAATCTCATTTTAAAAAAGTATAATAACTCTTTAAAAAAATATTATTTCAGAAACTTTGAAACAATGGAAAAATTCAGCACATTCCTTGGTTCAGAAATATAACAATACCTTTCATAACGTTTTAAACACCTGGGTTAACTCCTTAAACCGTGGCTTCAGTACAATAGCATTTAAAACTCTTCATTCCCTATATCTGTTGCTATTACCAATCTTACTCTTTTTAATTCGTATAAATGATTTACCCAACAACATCTCAATAGGAACAAAAGTTAGGCTATTTGCTGATGATTGAATAATCTATAGAAAAATTAAATCAGAACAAGATTGCACAATTTTACAAAAAGACTTAGATGAATTAATAAAATGGGAAACTAACTGGAATGTCTTACCACCCAGAAAAGTATCAATTGCTAAGAGTAATAAAGAAAAAGAAACAAATAAATTCAAAGTATTTCATTCATAAAAAAGAACAAACCCAAACTAAAGATGCAAAAAAACTTAGGTTTTATATAGAAACTTTTACAAATGTAATACAGTATATAAAACTAAAATGCTACGTCACCCTTGTGACATGAGGATAAAAACACCTTTCTTATTCTGTAAGCAAGAACAAACACATACAAGTTTTCTTTCTTCCCGTCCGGAATTCGGGCGTGTATGGGTTGCCTAAGGAAACCAGGAGAGCCACGACTTTATCGTCATTTAAAATTGTAATAAGAGTGCAAGACTTATTACAAACCATAGGTAAAAGTAGAACGCAATAATCTTCTGTATAGAAGGAGCGTCTGTAACAGATAAGATAAGATAATATTATAATTTAAAGCAAGAAATTCGTTTCAGACAGTGTTGCGAAGTCTCAGATTTTCCCAGGCAGGAGTAAAAAAAATTCCCAAATTGGGCTAAAAATTCCCACATGCATTTAAAACTTGGGAAAAAACCTGAAAAGTGGCAACTTCTATTAAATACTTTCGCATTCATTTTTAATGAATTTGGACTTCCAAATTAAAAAATAATAAATATTTCTGAATTTTTTAGGCAATTCTTAATAGAGTACTTTCAATTTTTATTTAATCTATACTTTTTTATTTAACAACTTGGCTACAAAGCCAAAATATAGATTATACTTTTAAATTTTAACATTATGAAGTTTTTTAAAAGTTATTTGGATACTCCTGTAATTTAAATTTGTCTGTGATTGATAACAATATTTTTTTTTAATGAATGCTTTGAAATTTATTAATAATGAATCAATCATACATGGTTACATAGTTTGTTATATATTTACATAGTATTAATGATTTGGGCCTATATATGTAACAAACATTTTATGATGATTCGGGCTCAGACTAATTAATTATATCATTTAATGGTAATATATTTACACAATCTAACCTTAAACTATCAGTGACAATTTTGTGAAAAACCTTGCCAAAACGTCAGGAAAAAACCTAGATCCGAAATAAAAAGCCTAGACACGCTAAAAATAAACAAACATTACGTCAAAGAGCCTCCCACCACATCAAATCACAAGTATTTCTTATTTGAAAATGAGCATGATTCAAATTATTTTATTTTGTTTTCATTCAAGAAGGTATTTAATTTTTAAAATTGGTCAATCTAAAAAATTCCAATTTTTTAGGCAAAATCCTTAAAAATTCCCTAATTCCCATTTCTCAAAATTTGGCTCAAAAATTCCCACGATTAGGGAAATTTCCCCCGACTTCGCAACACTGGTTTCAGAGGCTAATATTCTTAATACTATTATCTGACGGCTTAAATAAAGATATTTTAAGGACCGATAATCTCAAATTTCTTTGACTAAGTGCGTAACGACTTGGCATCGGGGCATTTACCAAGTGAACCAAGGGCTAAACCTTCAATAATCAATTTATTTATTATAATTTAGAATTTTCCCTATTTCACAAGGGTGCCAAAAATGAATTATCCAAGTGCAAGGAAAACCCATTCAATTTACGCTTCTGTCTTTGACCGTCTGGAATTCGGGCGTTGAATGGCGTTTTTTTTTTTTTTTTCAACAAACGAAGAAATTTTAGAAAATCAAATCACTATACAACTAATAAAAATGTTTGACAAGGCATAAAACATAGATACGCATGCGACGCAATAATCTTCTGCACAGACGGAGTGCCTTTTACTATGGATAAGTTATACACAACTCATATGGGCTATCATGTCATTGAGTTATGATATTAATGTAACATGTTTTATATTGAATGTATCTTTTTCAATTATTTTATTTTAAAAAATGTGAACTATGACAAACCCAGACCCAGGCCGTGGTACATCGTTTTGTTACGTTTCATCTTATTAGAATCAGTATTCATTATTACCCAAGGTCAGAATGAATGCATGGCTAAAGATTAGGTACTGATAAGCAATAGAGAAGTTAAATGTTTCATTTTGACTGTCATAAAAAAGTATCCATGTTTTACATTAACTTCCATTCATTCTTCTATTTCTAATTTCACCGACAGTACTGTCTGTGACGTACTTGTGGTTTGCACTGAGAGAAAAAATATATATTACATACTTCACTGTGGCCCGAAACTTTTTCCTAAGCAAATGACGCTCTAATTTTTCTTATGGCCTAGTAGCTTTCAATTATTGTCAAATGTTGTCTGTTAATGAAGAAATTAATTAATGGAAACATCAGTTCTTTCACAACAATAATTGAAACTAAGCTGTGCGTGGTGCCATCAAATTTTGACAAGTTTTGGAATTAGGCCTGAATAAGTCTTTAGGTTTTACTTGTGGCACGCCTGTGTGAGAACCCTTGTGGTAAGTTTGAGGTTTTACGCCAATTTAACTTCAATAAAGTCATTCGTTGGGAAGCGATAACAGAAATTTTTCTCCCGTTTCTTTTAATGCCGACTGTCACCTAAAGACAGAAGAAGCCACTCATGGCACAGCGTTCATGAAAGAGCTCTCCTCCATGGTCAACCTACTTTCAATTGGTAGGAAATTTGGCCTGACACCAACACACTATAATCCATTTCTCAAGACTAAATAATAATATAAAAAAAATGGAATCGTTTCTTACTTTCTTAATCAATTCATTGAAGAGCTACTCACCAGCTGTGTGACGTGATGTTTGACGGCACTGGCCACAGATCACCCCTCACTCACACGCCATCCAGCCCGAGGAAGGAACACAACAGACAGCCTATGATGACCCACCACGCTTAACAGTGCAACTCGCTCTTTCTTCATCCTTTACCGAGCACGTGTCGTGAGGAGGTTGGGAACCCGTGGTCAGACTTCCAACTGTTACGCTGCGGATCTCCGATGCCCCATCGTCGTTCCCTTCGATTTGTTTACGTCAATGTCACAGATGATTTCTTCTGACAACGGGACCGAGCAGATGTGTGTTGACACACCAAACTGCCACAGCACACATAGCTAGGATGAGGAGAACTTTCCCCGTATTTCACAGCGGACAAATAACAACGATATATATGTATATTTACATTTGGCAATACTTAATCATACAGTGACACATACATACATGTATGTACTATGAATACATGTAATAATTGAAAACGGAAATGTACGTTCATCCTAAAACATGTGTACATTTCGCACTCTAGAGATGTAGAAGCCCAGGCCCATAACGAAACAGAAAGCCCAGAGCTAGGGGTAATAACATAATCTGACATAGTTAATTAATGTTACACTCAGTAACAGTTACACTTCATTATCATAAAAGGGGCCGTCCATTAAATAAGTCACGCTATTTTTGACCATTTCTAACTCCCCCCTCCCCCCTGTCACAAACTGTCACAAATCTTGGAACCCCCCCCCCCTCCTAAAGTATGTGACACTCTCGTACAAAAAATATTTTTTAAATTAACATAATAATTAAAATTTAACATAAAACACCGTGACGTCACTCATGGCCGGACCCCCCTCCCCTCTGTCACAAACTGTCACACTTTCTTACACCCCCTCCCCCCTCTGGAGCGTGACGTACTTTATGGACGGCCCCCAAATAGATTCTAAGTACTTTCCTAATGTTTGTTCCTACTGCCTTTCTTTTTTTTCCACTCGTCCCTACCCAATCGTGTGCTTTCTTTAAGATTTATTTTTCTTTGTGCCATACCCCCCCCCCCCCCGAAATCTCGTAACTAATAAGCATTGATAAGCCTAGAACAATTCCAAATAAGGTAAAACCAAAGACAGATAGCAGGCTTCCTGATAACGATCTGTCCACAAGTCGTATGGCCGTATGGGCGAAGAATGCAAAAAACAGCACTGTTATTTGAACATTAGCGTGAAACCAGCCCAGATCTCAATGTTGTCTATGATATCTAGGAGCGGGCGAATTTTATTGAGGCGAGTGGAGCTCTTCATGCCAGAGATCATCAAGCAACAAACAAGGATGCTCCCGAAAAAAATATGTGGTACGTCTTTTTAAATATTTCAAAATATGTTTTTAAAAAATGTTATAGCATACAATTTTAATTCCTATTTGGCCAAAATTATACACACAAAAGTTAAAGTTAAAAGATCAATTGAATCTATGCACCGATCATGCAAGACTCAATCTGAATTTGTCTGGGGACCCGTGCCCCCACCAGCCCTTTAACCCCTGGGGATGCCTCAGAGGCGTCACTAGGGTTGGTGTCACCCGGGGCGGTAGCTCATGGTGTCACCCGGGGCGGTAGCTCATGGTGTCACCCCCTCATGATTTAATCCATAGAACTCCTTCGTGTTTTCCAATGCCAAATAGCGGGAATATATATAATTTTATGGTCTGGTGTCACCCCCCTGATGGTGTCACCCGGGGCGGCCCGCCCCCTCCGCACCCCCCTAGCGACGCCACTGGGATGCCTGAAATATCAACTGGGTTTAAAAAATAAATGTGTCGACATATTATTTAAGCAATTAAACAGAAGTATGGCCTAAAATCTGTTCTGGCGTATGGAGCGAAACATGTGCTACTTACTATCGATCGCTGCATTGAATTTTGCATTAGATCACCAAAAACATGGATTGTTGCGATATGCCACGTGGTCCACTTAATAAGGTTATTTACGAGAGTCTTAAAGACAATGAATGCTTGCTGTTCAAAATCGAACCCAATGCTGTTTCCAGACAAAGAAAATTCAGATTACAAATTTTCAACATCTTTATAAAAAAGTCCCATAATTATCTGCTTCTTGAAATATGATCAGTTTTTAATATTCCATAACATACAAACCTACATACAGATACATAATATTATAGAAAGCTATAAACCAGGGAATCAGTTTAGGTTAGATCAATGAGGAATTCTTGCTAAATTTTGGGCTGTCTTTTTGTGTCTTTTTTCAGGCTTTACCATACTCTGCTCAATAGTTTTAATGGCTTCCTCCCCTAACCTGATTG
Organism: Radix auricularia; assembly: GCA_002072015.1. Lineage (NCBI taxonomy): Eukaryota > Metazoa > Mollusca > Gastropoda > Lymnaeidae > Radix > Radix auricularia. Next base: position 779,417 of record MUZC01000300.1, on the reverse strand, counting down.
AAGTCTCAACACTTTAATATCTTAAATTTAGGTCTGGTACTGATTAATACTTGTGTTCGATTAATCTTTTTAAAAAAATAACCGATTAATTTCGATTAACTATATTTTATATAACGCATACATAGATCCCGTTAAGTCGCGATGCATTAATTCACGAAATCGGTTAATTCGCGGTAATTCCACGGCTCGTTAATTTTGTGACGTAACACAACAAATTCGTTCTGATAAGTAAGAAATAAGGAAGAAAACCCTTCTAGTTCACGTATGCACGTCTAAATAAATAATAATAATTCGAGGGAAAAGTATGTAAGTACAAAAAAAATAAAAATATTGATAAATTGGAGACAAAAAAGAGAGATATTTTCTTAAATTTTAATCGAATTTAGTCGATCAAATTATTATTAATCGATTAAAAATTTATAACTATTAATCGACTAATTAATCTTTAATTTCCACAGTTCCACTTAAATTATAAAATATTTCAAAAAGGCTCAATGGTGATCTGAAAGAATTATTTCATTACTAAAATTGCTAAATGTAAACTAAGATATTAAAGAGAATTATTTATTCCAATAAAATATAGTAAGCAATCACCAACATTTTTGCAGTTAAATTTTTCTCAGCTCACAAATTTCCTTATATAAATTCAGAGGTTTTTTAAAAGCCACCGAAAAGCAGCAGCTGGAAAACACTTGATTTATCTGTCATCTATTAAGGGCCGTCCATGAAGTACGTCACGCTATTTTTGACCATTTTTAACCCCCCCTCCCCCTTGTCACAAATCTCGGACCTCCCCCCTAAAGTACGTCACACTTTTGTACAAAAAAATATTTTTTTATTAACAAAATAGTTCAAATTTAACATAAAACACCGTGACGTCACTCATGGCCGGACACCCCCTACCCCCGTCACAAACTGTCATTTTCTTACACCTCCCCCCACCCCACCCCATCTGGAGCGTGACGTACTTTATGGATGGCCCTTTACCTCGTAACTCCGGCACTGATGATAGAGTATCTTACTGAATGGATGGCTGCACTTTTGTCTCTATCAGGTACAGTAACTGCAGTGGCTGCTGTTTTGCCTACTACACAGCTCTCAACTTATTCAACTTCACAGCTCCCTGCAGGTTGCATGTATCGGGAAAATCGTGTAGTTGTATTTTCACCATCTTTTTACTGATTGTCGCGTTTAATTGACTTTAAATTTCGTTCAGTTTGGTCTTGA
>MUZC01000300.1:727605-776441 GCA_002072015.1 Radix auricularia | reverse complement strand
TGACATTTGATTAGTTATTCCATATAAGGAAAAATAGAATTTAATTCTACTATAATTAAGTAGAATTGAGTACTATAATTAATGAAATATTAAATTGTCATGTGAATCAAGTATGCATGCAAAATTTCATCAAAATTGGATGATCAGAAGTGGTTCAAAAAAGGAATTCAATTTTTGCCCCGGAAAGACATCCAGACAAGAAAGCAAACTAAGAAAAACGTGGTAAAAAGAAACATTCATAGCATATTAACTACATATAATGGGAAGTGAGTGGATTTGGCGAGGTGTGTTTAAGAGGGGGGGGGCAAGGGAATACAATTATAGATCATTCAGTTGTCTTAAAAATTAAAAAAAAAATTAACTTGAAAAAAAAAAACTTGAAAAACACACTTAATGTTTCTGATGAATACAAAGTAGACACAACGTAATAATTTCATAAATAAGAACAAGTTTCACTGTCTTAATCACCGTCATTCCATTGTTTAACCATTACTCTCGTTTAATTATCTGAGCTGCAAATGGGGTTTACATACAAACCATGTTGATGGCATGGGATTAACTATCGATTCAACAAACGCAGGTTTTATTCCTTCTTCGAGCCATCTACCACCCTCATAATGTCTATTGTCTCACCATGGACGTCAAAAGTAGCCCCGTGCTCCTGGGTGCCGTGATGTCACTGGCCAGGTGTTTACCGAATGTCTTCGTTGCCAGTAAGCTACACGACATCGTGTACGCCGGCTTCTCCAGGCTGATGGCAGACGTAGATTGCATGGCGGATCTTGTGAGACATCCGGTCCAATGGAAATACGTCATCAACATGCCCGGGCAGCAGTTTCCTCTTAGGTTAGTTCAGTCATCGTCTGAGAGTTTGAAATTGGCAATAACGAATTAACATTAAATTATGGTTGTCAAATAATAAATTTCATTTCAAAATCCGATCTTTAAACATTTAGGTTCGAAATAAAAGATAAACATGCAAACCTGGAAGTGGAATTATAAGCATGTAAATAATAATATGAAATTAAATTCTAATTATAAAGTAAATCTTTGATACGAATAATTCAGACCTCATTGACAAGTTTGTACATCTGCCATGCATAGGTGGCCTTTTCAAAGTCAAATTATTTGGCCACCTTTCCATTAAGAAATTATTTTCGCATTTTACCCAGAACAAATCTAGAGCTTGTGAACATCTTGAAAATGTTTAACGGAACAAACAACATCGAAGTTAATGCGTCAGAACATCACATCTTAAGAAATCGATTCGATAGAAAGTTTGTAACCATCTGGGATAAATCTAATCGTGAGAATTAAGTTTTCGATTCTTTTTGTCCTTTTATCTAGAAGCATATTTAAATATATATTTTTTAAAACTCTAGGTTTGACAAAAATATAATGTTATTTATAGCTTTAACTTAAAAAATGTATATATATTACAGTTTAAAAAAAAATTTAAAAAAATATCTCTCTCTTTATCTTTTAATTTATCAAAAATTAAAGTTTAACATAACTAAATAATGTGAAATGTATTATTTCAAAATATCAAAAAATTAATTAATTTATTTTTAGGAAATAATAGTATTAAATCAATACTTGAACATAATATTATAATAATCTTTTAAATATATTAAGGTAAATGGGAAATTAAAAGGACAGAAAAGGATCTTCCAGCGCCTCCTCATGGTATTGAGATCGCCAAGGGCAGCGCCTATGGCTGTTTCGCTCGTCAGTTTGTGGAGTTTGTTCTCAGTCATCCCACAGCACGTGACCTGTTAAAGTGGAGTCGTCACGTGGCAAGTCCGGATGAGTATTTCTGGTCAACCCTGCACTACAGTCACGCGATCGAGGTACCAGGGGGCTATCATACAGGTAATTTGGTTCTCAAACAACTGACCAAGCGACAAGTGAACTCACGAGACCTGAACACAAGACAACTAAACACCAAACAAGTGAACACACAGACAAGTGAACACACAGACAAGTGAACACACAGACAAGTGACCACACAGACAAGTGACCACACAGACAAGTGAACACAAGGACAAATGACCACACAGACAAGTGAACACACAGACAAGTGACCACACAGACAAGTGAACACACATACAAGTGACCACACAGACAAGTGACCACACAGACAAGTGACCACACAGACAAGTGAACACAAGGACAAATGAACACACAGACAAGTGAACACACAGACAAGTGACCACACATACAACTGAACCAATAGACAAGTGAGCATAAAAATTATATTTTTAAAAATTGAATAAGCAATAGATAATTCGAAACAATGAATTAACAAAAATTCCTAATCACAGATTTAAAAAAATTATTAGAAAATATATTGTAAAATTATTTGAGTTTTAATAATTTGTTTCACTGGTTGAAAGTTAATTGCAATAGCTCCTCTTCTCTTTTATATATTCTTTGAAATTACTTTTAATAGTACATGTAATACTTTTTAATAGTTTTTTTTTTTTAAGTATTTTTTCATTTGAAAAGTATCTTAATTGAATTTTATTGTCTTATTCTAATTCAACGCCTTTGAACGCTTTCACAGTTCGGGTTTAATCGATTTTTGTAAGGTACCTTTAAAAATATGCCCTGTATTACTGGTTATACATTTGTCGAATTCTATTCAATGGTTCCATTTACGGTGTGAATTTTTAAAACTTTATTTAGAACTGTAACTATACGGTTAATTAGCTCTTATGAATTTTCTGACTGTATTGACTTTTCCCATAATCTTTTTCAATTTCAATAGTTTTGTGTTTAATTGTCGTTCACTTGTCTATAGATTCAGTTTTTGCTATGCTCACTTGTTTGTGTGTTTACTTTTCGGTGTGCTCACTTTTCTGTGTGTTCTATTTTCAGTGTGTTCATTTTTCTGTGTGTTCACTCGTCTGTGCGTTCACATGTCGTGTGTTGGGTTTTCTTTTGTTCGGTTGTCCGTTATTCGGTTGTCTTTTGTTGGGTTGTCTTTCTTTAGTTGTCTTGTCTTTTGTACGGTTGTCTTTTGTTGGGTTGTCTTTTGTTGCGTTGTCTTTTGTTGGGTTGTCTTTTGTTGGGTTGTCTTTCTTTAGTTGTCTTGTCTTTTGTTCGGTTGGTTTTTGTTGGGTTGTCTTTTGTTGGGTTGTCTTTTGTTGGGTTGTCTTTCTTTTGTTGTCTTGTCTATTTTCTTGTCTTTTGTTCACTTGTCATTTTTTCGGATGTCTTGTTTTCCAGTCACCACGTACTTCAAAAACTGGATCTGGATCGTTGGTGTAGATGTTGATACTTAATTTGTTGATATCTGATGTTGTGTCAGGTGTAGGCAATTTTGATAGTTTTCTTGTAATTGTTTACATACTAATCACTCAATTTCTTAATTTATCATAAGAAGAAAACCTTGACAAGTCCAAATCTTTCCCCCACCCATTGGGCCTAAATTCTAATCTGAATTATCTTGTATAACGTAGACATTGAAACTTCCTTTGATTCATTGCATTTAATTTCGAGAAATAAACAATTATTTACAATAGTTAGTCTGTTGGGGGCTTATGAAAACTATTTAAAAAATATGAGGGATTAGTTCCAACCAAGGATATCCATGAGCTCAAATCAGTTTTTATAATTTAAATAACTACATGCATATATTCGTATGGCATCTGTCGTAGACGATAGATTTATGTTTAATATTTGCAGCTCTTGGTGTGGCTAATGAGACCAATCCTTGAGTGGCAGTCTCTTCTGCATGTTACACACACGAATGTAGTGGGGCAGTGTTGCCTGGCCTTTCTCCTCGCTCTTTTTCCAACTGCTTTTTTTTTTTACCTAGTTTGCTCCTCTGCTCTTAGTGATCCTTATATTGATTCACTATATTAGTGATTCACTATATCCCGCCACGTGATCCTATCCTCAGCCAGGTCTTCCCAGTTTTGTATGTCAATGTTGGCTTTCATGTCTCTCCTGCACATATCCGTGTATCTGAGACATGGCCGACCAACCGACCTTTTCCCTGTTGCCAGCTCGCGGTATAGCACATCTTTGGGTATGCGACCAGTTTGCATTCTCTTGACGTGTCCAAGCCAAGGGAGGCGTCTTTGGCTGGAATACTGCTCATGCTTGCTTGAGCCAGGACCTCTGTGTTGGGGACTTTCTCTTGCCATTTGCTGTCAAGGATGCGGCGCAGGCCTCTGAGGTGGAAGCTATTGAGCCTTCTTTCATGCCTGGTATAAGTGGTCCATGACTCGTATCCATAGAGAAGCGTGCTCAGTACGCTGGCCTGGTATACCTGCAGCTTTTATATATTATTTAGACTAGTATCTAGTTAATCGAAACAATTAATTTAGGCTTACCTTTCTGCTATTGAGCCATACTTGAGTAATACTAAATCTCCTATTAATGACAAAGCTTAGCGATAACTTAAATTAGTTAATTAATTTATGTGTATTTTAATTAGTATTTTGTAAATTAAGATTGTAAGAAAAAGATAACTTGCAAGAACTGTCTCAATGATTATTTAGTTTATAAAAAACTGACAGATAACTCATTTTTGTAACACTTCTGGCGAGGGTTATTCTAAAAATGCAATCGATCTTAAAACGGAACGCAATGAAACTTAAGTAAACAAAAACATTACGTTACGGCGGCTCGTTCATTTTTCGGCGGATTAACGACGGATAAAATACGGCGCCGCAAATTTTCCGGCGGATTTTTGGCGGACGAAAATTTTGCGGCGTATTCAGCGCGGCTTCGGTGGGTGGTCGAGGCTATCAATTCATTATACACTAAGTTTGGTTAAGATCAATCCATTTTTTCAGTCGTTAACGCTTAAACAATTTGAATATATCTTATATAGGTAAAAATGACATTAAAGGACCAATCGGTTCAAAGATTAACTTCAAAATACCTGTTTATTTCAATCTAAATCATAATATATTTATTTTTCAATATCTTTCAAGGTTGTGTAAAATCATAACGGAAATAAAGTATTAAACTTTTACGAAAATACATATTTTCGGCCCCCGGCCCAAAAGGAATGGACATTAGGGGCTCATCGCAGTATGGTATTTTAACATGGGCTATAAAGTGTGTATGTACTAAGTTTGATCAAGGTCCATTCATTTTCCAAGTAGCTAAAGCTTAACTAATTTTAATAAAGCTCATATAAGAAAAAAACATTTAGATCCCCCGCCCCCTTTCCCAATGAGTGAATGCTTTTTCACACAAACCATCCCGGAAGCATACTCAACAATTTCCTAAATTTTCATCGTCAGCTATAAAGGACAAACAAATGAACATACATACATACATACATACATACATACATACATACATACATACATACATACATACACACACACACACACAGACACACACACACACAGCCACACAGCCACACAGCCACACAGACACAGACACACACACACAGACACACACACACAGACACACACACAGACACACACACACACAGACACACACACAGACACACACACAGACACACACACACAGACACAGACACACACACAGACACAGACACACACACAGACACACACACACACAGACACAGACACACACACACAGACACACACAGACGCACGCACGCACGCACACACAGACGCACGCACGCACGCACGCACGCAAGCACGCACGCACGCACGCACGCACGCACACACACACACACACACACACACACACACACATACATACACACATACACACATACATACATACACACATACATACATACATACATACACACATACATACATACATACATACTTTGATGTATATATATATATATATATGACATTTTTCTAAAAATACCACGTTTTAAATGGAATAAATCAGAACATAATGTTTTCGTTAGCAGTCAACAAATTTGGGAATCGGTTCACCAGGACGTTATCTACAACCTTTACTGCGAATGTAATGTATATTTGTTCAACTCTATTTTGATATGTTCCGTTTTGTGTGATCACACTCAATTTTCCACAGACCCTGTCCACGCGAATCCCTGGATAACATCCTTTTCTTTATGGTCATCGTCTAGCTCTGATAAATGCGCCACAATTTATGTCAGAGACATCTGCATCTTTTCCCCCGAAGACCTGTCCACTATCGTCACCAAGGGCTATCTGTTTGCCAATAAGTTTTACATCAGTCATCACCCAGCTGCCCTCCACTGCCTGGACCACATGATCTTCAACCAGACGTTGTCGGGCGTTGTTCGGAACTTGACCTACCATTGACGATTCATAATATTAAAAGATTAAAATAGGTGATTAGTAATAAATAATTTATTGAATATTCAGTTTTATATCAAGTTTCCAAAACACTTTAAAACGATGTGAGTACTTAATAAATGTTTTAGCAAGAGCTTTATGTTTATGAAACTTTATTTTTGAAATATGTCTAAGAAACGCCACGTTTTATCAAGACTAAATTCATATTAAATTTAAACTCAGGTATACTATAGGCATAGGCAATATGCTGATCGTTGGAGCTTTAAAGAAATATTAATTTTTTGATAGGATGATTTTTTTTAAAAATAACTTGGCCACCAGCAATATTCCTTCTAAAGTTTGTTGATACGTGTGCAAATATAAAAAAAAATGACTCGTGTGCAAAGCTGTACATCATCCATATTTTTGCAATATTTTACAAGATATTTTTACCACTATGAATATTTACGCTATAACCTAGAAAGTCTTGATCTATATGTAATTTGATGCACCGTATTTATTTTTTTCGACACAGATTTTTGTGTGTTTGGTGGATGACAAAAGTCTTGACCCTCTTTCAAGATGCTTACAATCTGGTATCTACCGCTGGTTTCCTATAAATATCCCAAACCAGAGAAGCTCGTTGTTTTGGGGCGTCATGTCAGGCCTAGACATAACGCTGTTTAAATAAAATAATATTTAAATAAATGTTTTGAATATGTTGTGTACTTGTACGCACAAAACACCTCTACATCGAGGAATTAATGTCTCAGCTAGCAAGGTGAAGAATGTTATACATTTAGGATAAATAACTTGTCAGAAATGTTGCGTCGGTAAGTGCAATTGAACTCTCTAACTTACAATAAAGTTTAGAGTATCTGATTAAATGGCTCGCTAACACGGCACGTAACATAAAAAGAAAGATTAAACACACTAACTGACTTTACAACTCTTAATTTTATAATACAATGAAATAAATTACAAATAACTACACGATACCTATAGTAAGAAATAATTATATAGTATAACTTGTTTAACTCATAACCTAATATAACAATATCTAATAATAGCTAACGTTAATAATTACAAGAGATGAACACTCACAACAGGCGATAATGTTTGTTTACGATATCGACAATATCAGGTAACAGTGACACTAGTGGTCGGCTTAGCTTGGGACTCATCTCAAATGATGAGGGCGAGTGATCTGCTCTGTACACTCTTTGATCCCTTCCTCTTTGTATACAAAATCTTTTTAGAAAGTTCTGGGTTTAACTTTAACGAGAACAAAAAACTTTTTCGTAACTAATAGGGTCCAGAATTTTCTAGAAAATACAAGTTTAATGTCGCTAAACGAAAAACAAGGTCAGAGGTGTATCCCGATCCGCGGAATAGGGATGGGTGGGGGCACAGAGATGAATCAAAGCCCTCTCTACGAATTCATGACAATCGGGGAGTGGGTTGGGATGGAGAAGGCGGTAGTACCTAACAATATAATTTGACTCCGTCTTGGCGATATAAAGCGTTAAGGGGATTCAGAAATAGATATTTGTTCAGTTTAGTATCGGATGTAACGGCTTTTTAAATATTTATTAAGGGTTAGATTAGTTCCCGCTAACGTAGAGACACGTTTTATTGCCCTTATTGTCTGGTACATAGTTTTTCTATTATCGTTTCAGACTCTGTTCTATTGAAATTTTGTCACCCGTTAGTAGGAAGATGATGCCACATATTTAACTATAGTTACTGCAATACAAAATTAAGAGAAAATATGTGTATGAGACAAACTGAACAAGTAAAGAAATATATATATCAGTCCTATGGCAAATGAATATTTTTTAAAAATCTATTTTTAAAAGCGCTGATGATTTATGTCATTAATTGTGTCCGAAGCTGTTCATAGAATGGCGGGGGTAGGGCGGTGGGCCAGTCCTGAGTCCTTAGCAGTGGCGTCACTAGGGGGTGCGGTGGGGGCCGCTCCCGGGTGACACCATCACAAAGGGTGACACCGAAACGTAAAATTCCCATTATTTGGTACTAGAAGACTCGGAGAAGTTCTATGGGGTGAGTCACGAGGGGGGGACACCATCCCTAGTGACGCCTCTGGTCTTTAGCTCAGACAAGGTTGTACGGCATAACCAGTATGTGGAGCAGGTTGTCCAGTCTTAAACACCACTTTAAGAGCGTATTCTCAAGCTTCTCAGAATATGTGTTTCAGTTCAAAAGCAAAAAGTTATAGCAGTTAACCCCGGATGTTTAAAGAAAGAAATCGCCTATTAGATGATTACATCTGAATATTGCTCCTCTCATTAATTTTTTTTTCGAATTCTCCAGGCCCCAGAATGGACAGTTACCTGAGTGTTGGATGGAAAATATATTTATCAGGAAGTACCGCCTATCTTTTTCTTCCTGTTTCCTTCTCTTTAGGTTAATCCTATTTCAATCACCATCCGGACCATCCGCACATTTCTTCAGGCTAAGACCCTAAAGTTTTGTGGTGAAAACTATTTAGCTTTAGAGATAACTTTGTCACAACTGATAATCATTAGACACAAATATTTGCTGTGGAAGGCATGCATTTCCCGTCTACTAAGCTTACCTGGCAAATGACACATTCAAATTAAAACCATCGCGATTTATCAAATCACAATATCATGATTCTCAGCCTAACTCTTCGTAACAGCACACCCATAACCTGGTCGTCCCAAAACGCCCCCCCCTCCCCCATTCATATAGATCACATAGTTTGCTGTAGAATTGCTTTGACCATCTCCATTATGGCATTCAACATTATTCATTTATATCTCATATTTTCACTTTCTAGTTTCATTATTTTCCCTTGAATTAAACAAATCACCAATAATGCTTGCACAATTGATCGTTTATAATTTATAACATTTTAAGAAAGCCGCACCCTCCACCCTTATCATTCAAATAAAAATAAACAAAAGAATCTGCCTACCGAATTAGACGTGTCTCAAAGTGAGACAATTCCATTTTGTCTTTCTATTAAAGTCAGTGTAAGGCATTTGGGAGATGCTGATCTTCTATCGAGCGCCTCCCCAGCCGGCGGATAGGGGAAAGCTCACCAGATATTGAGGATACCGGGAAAAAATACCACGGGCGGTCAAAAATCGGCTCTACTGCCTTGTAGGATTTACAAAGACTAGAGACCCAACCCGAACAAAGGCAGTCACCCAGATAGCTGTGAGGGATTATAATATGTTTTAAGAGTTATGTAAGAAATTATTTAATGTTATTGTACTGATGAAGGCATTAGCCGATACGTCTACTGTTATTAGTATTAGATCATAAATAAAGCTTAAATTTATTGTCTTCTTACACACAGATAGTTTGTGTAGGTTGTTTCTTATCAAAAAGCTTTATGCAGTCCCATTCTTTATGAGGGATTAGGGTTAGGGTTAGGTCAACTTGGCTGTTGGTGAATCCATCTGGTGAGTTCCAAGTGGCTGTATGTATATTCTTGTGCTAAAACTTGGTGCTGCTCACTGACATTCCTTTTCCTGTAGTTAACGCGTACAAGTAGGTGGTCAGAGTCAGCATCTGCTCCTCGATAACTTCTTAAGTCAAGTATATGCAGTCCCGTTCTATATGATATTATATATACCTGTACTGATGTGGTATTGAAATGTCATTTATTTCAATTTATTAATTTTTTTAAATTTCATGGGCATATTGCCAAAAAGTTGACATATTCTCTACGAATAGTATTAATGTTTGCAAATGGAGGATTTTAATTATATTTTCAGTTCTTTATTTATAACTTCTGCGGAACAGCGGCTGATGACACACGGACCGGCAACGGTCCACGGACCATCTTTTTGAGAAGCACTGATTTAGTATATAAAGTTGCTAATTTGGTATAATTTTAGAATCATGTCAAGGACCAGAATCCAATAAACTACTGAAATTACTCTATAATTATTTTTGGTACTAACAAATTATTATGAAATAAAGAAAGTAAATACAAGTGTACAAAGAAATTATAAATACATTAACGTCAACTTCAATAAAACGTTTATGATTCGATTAATCAGCGTCAAAAGCTCTTAAAGCTTTATCCAACCCTTTTTATTTGCATTGGACCGCTTGGTGAAATTTCAAATTGTAACACGACACAATTCCTCCCCCTCCCCTCCCACCCCACAAACACCCACACACAAAGAGGGAGAGTTCCTGCTTGACATTTGTCCCTGATCTTTGAATATTATAAAACCACTTGACGCTTGTGATTCAAAAGAACCGAGCAGATTTAATTCATGAAACTCAATTGAAGTCTTAACTAAATAGCGCATAATGCAACGGTTATATTATTATATATTATATAATATGCTGGGCTCCAAAGTGGTTCACTTGGTGCTGAAAAATCAAATGATTTGAATAGGGAGAGACATGCCATAGCAGGGTGAATGCTGAGGTTTGAATAGCTTGCCTTAAATTAAATTTTAAAAAACTAGCAAGTTTGCTATTACCTTTGAAATACAATACCTAATATGTTTTAATTTTGCACTGAGGTCTTAGAGTCTTTGTACGAAAGTCCAAAACAGGGGCGTATTGTTGAGACAGGCCCATGAAAACTTAATACCAAAAAAAAAAAATGTGTGTGAAAAAAAATTAAAGATTCACTTTTTTTTGTTTCTTGTTTTGCGAACGTTGAAATAAATTTTTGGGATGCGAGTAAAAGTGCGACGATTTTAAATTAGATCTTTGGCTTTCATACGGTGACCACTCGGCATACGTTAGACATTCGACCTGTTACTGCCAATCGGCAAACTTTAGACATTCGACCTGTTACTGCCAATCGGCAAACGTTAGACATTCGACCTATGATTGCCACTCGGCAAACGTTAGACATCACAATTTTTCACTATCTGACGGCTAAAATTCGTCTTTCGATCTCTGAGTGTCATTTGGCAGACGACATCCATTAAGAATCAAACTTTAAATGTTTAACGGTTTGCTTTATGCGAAACAATGTGGCAAAATACTTTTTAATGAAATTTTCCCCATGCGCGTTGTTCTTTTATTAAATGGTCATCAAAGAAACCATCTCGCGATATTTTATGAAGTAATATACATTTTAATACATGCGATCAATTTTAACTAATAGAGATGCAGCTCACTGGAAGCTACCATAAACGTTTTATGTGTTCAGCGTTATCTGACAAGCTTAATAAAGAACAAATAATCAATCCATAAGACTATGTGCACACGCACGCCCGCACGCACACGCGCACACACACACACACACACACACACACACACACACACACACACACGCATGCACGCACACACTTGCACACACACACACCGAAAAATTAATCGTTAATTTCCCCAGCCCTAGTTTAAACTTTTAAAATATTAATTTTCCCTTACATAAAGAGGGGGAACATATCAAAGAACTACTGATGATTTTACGGTTATCTATTCAACAAAAACACACACACACAAAAAGGGAGGGGGGGTGCAGTCATTAGAGACAAGACTATTCTGTAAATAAACAATCGTGTTTGAAGTGGGAAAAACGATTTAAAAGTTTGAGAGACCGATGGTGTTCATTACTCTGACGGGTGACCGACTGATCGTTCCAACAACTGCACATGTGTCCCAGCACCCACAAACTTTGCCCTACTCAGAAGCGTAATTAGGGTTGGTGTCACCCAGGGTGCTAGCTCATGGTGTCACCTCTCACACGACTTAACCCATATAACTCCTCCAAGTTTTTAAAATGCCCAATAACGGGAACACACATAATTTTACATTTTTGTGTCATCCCACTGATGACGTCACCCGGGACGACCCGCCCCCACCTCACCCCCCTAGTGACGCCACTGCCCCCCTCCCCACACCAGTTCTTATCTCTGTCATTTCTCGCACTGTCCTGAAGCTAGCGTTGACTACGGCAATCAACACGGATATTGAATAAAACTGTTAAAGAGGTGGGGGGGGGGGGGCTCTTTGGAAATTTAAAGTGTTAGGACGAGGCCGGTATAATCAACATATTAGTCTTGGGTACTCAAGATAAGAAGACATGGCAAGGGCAGGTAGGTAGTCAATTATTTTGTTGCTGTTACTTCTTTAAATTATTAAATTTACGTTAGTGATTTTTTTTTATAGAATATTGATTATTTCAAACGTGTTTAAACTATTTCAGTATTAGGCCGAGCCTGAAGACTCTTTTAGAAATACTTTCAGAGTACCCCTTTCTCTCCTTTCCCCGTCTATCTTTCTCACTACATATTTCGCTATCTCTACCCTCTTTGTCCCTCCCACCCTTACTACTTTTGTTTAAATTTTAAAGACGAAGTTTTATTTCCCAATGTTACAATGACAGCCAGTCCCAATCACTCGGTAAATTAACCAATGGCCGTGTTACATTTTTTCTCTCTTTTATTCGTAAGGTTACGTGATGATTTGAAATTATTTTTTAAAATATATTTAAAATTAGAATTTACTTTTCGACAACCAAAATCATTTGTTTTAAAATGTTATTTTCATCACAGGCAAGTTCTTCTGGAAGCGGAAAGCTGTGAGGTATAGTTTGCTAGGAATGGTGTTCCTAATATTCTCGTACCAATTAATGACCATTGCTCAGGTCTGGTCCAATAGAATCACTTACCCCACAGGGGAACATGACATCCCACATCATGAGAGAAGGGACAAAACTGACGCTGGACATAGACATCGAATGCTCGTCAAAGTCGAAACAGGAAAGACGATCGACACAGACGACAAAATTGACTTGACATCGACGGCGCGAACCAAGAAATCAAAGATAAGAAGGGAATATTCTTCCGAGGGAAAGTCAACCTACCAGTACAACCCAAGTCAACCTGTCAACATTTCAACAGTCTACCAGCGAAGGTGGGTTGGATTTCCTGACATGATTAACGTCAGTTGTGACCAGATGCTGACCGGATCAACAAACAACTCCTTGTATCAACAGCGGGTACAGAGGCCGTCCACACGGCAGATCTTAGAGGAGTCTAAGGACTGCCATCAATTTATTGAAAAGTTTGGATTTATGAGGTACCCGCCGGTGTCAGTGGAGGAGAGAGAATTTCCGATCGCATATATTATTTTATTTCATCGAAATCTCGATCAGGTAAAAATTTAAATAAAAATTATTTGAAATATTTTAATTAACTCGACAATTTCGCTTGCACCATAAGGTAAATTTCAGTCTCATCTTACAAGTACTTTACAAAAACACATTTACATGACATTTTCTCTATCTTAAAACGAATGTAATTAGAAAAAAACTAGCTGAATTTGTTCTAAATTATGCTCTAATTGCCTTTCATTCAACTTGTAAAAAATATGTCTTCATCATTAAAGAAAACAAAAAAGTTGCAACATTTTGAGTTATAAAATTAAAATATAACGAAAATAAGAAAAACTGGGTAATAAAGAAAAAGTTATAAAGAAATTCAAAAACTTTCATTCATGAAAAATGACTCATCCAAACTTAAGTTTGAAAATAATAAATGGAAAAGACGAAAACAAGGTAAGGGTTAGCCTGACCGGACGTAACAAAACAGCAAACGTTTCGGCAAAGAGCCTTTTTCAACGAACATACAATACGTTTGCCCCGCCCACTCTTTGCTTTCCTATATAAATTCGCTCTGTCATCTCTCAGTTTCACTTTCATGGATTCTTTGGATTTCACCGCAGCTAAGTTTCTTAATTTAATTTTTTATTTTTATATTCGTTTTATTTGTGTATTGTATGTTCGCTTGTATCAACGCTTTCAATAAACATTTATATCCTAAAAATCACATAAATGGCAGTACAGTTCACTTGAGCTACTTTTATCGTCAGAAGAAATTAATTTTTTTTTAAAAATTAATCATGAAAGAGATGTGTCTTTAAGGTAGTCTTGAAGGCATTAATTGTTGGAATACTGCGCATTTGTAATGGTTAGAATTCCATTGTTTAGCGGGGAAAAAAGAAGAAAAGAAAAAAAAATCATGTTAAGCCTGGTCCCTATTGGAATTCAGGACGTGTTAGCTCATTTTCGTATTATGTATCAGTACTTATGTTAGATATCAGCATTATGTAGTTATCAGTAATTGTGTTTAGATTTTAGACATATTTTTATGAATTTTCTTGTGTAATGAATATAGACTACCTGACATTTTTTTAATTTAAAAGTCATTTCTTTACATTTTAAAAAATTTTATTTTCTCTTTAATCTAACTACAAGTCACCACAAATGATGACGTAAAACTCTCTAAACTTTTACACATATTCTAATGACGTCAACTAAAAAAAAACAATAATTCTTTTGCACGCTTTCGCACCACTCTTCAATGCTTGAAAAACTATGTATTCGACTTCCGGCAATGGCGGCCGTTCCCTGCGCTAGTGTTACCTCTCGATTCGAAATATTTTTTGGTAGTTTTAACGGGGTTTTTTAACGGATCGAGTAACTGAGTGTTGATGCACAAATGGCAGGTCAGGACATACAAAAAACATATATACCTCATGGGTCTAGGACTTATGGATGCTGAGATCAAGGGCGATGACAGACGGACGGACAAAACGGATGCAATAGCGCATTCGACTTCTCGAAAATGCGCTAAAAAGTCGTTAAAAAAACTAAGATTTTGACTATAAATCCTAGAGTCTATAGAATCTATAAAATAGATCTATACGAGAAATTATTTAAATAATTTACATAACAATACAAAAATCCAAAATTTAAGTTATGTCTCGAAAAACATGTTTAATATAATGCGCACTGATCGGGAATAGATCTAGATCTATATATTTTTAAAAAGTATCGTTAATATAATACATAACAAATATATATATCTATGTAATAATTGCTGTAATGGTGTCAGACAACTATTTGTAGATATTGTTGTTATGGTGTCAAACAACTGCTATATGTAGACGAGCAAAAAAGCCCGTCCAAGGACGTTCCGCAGTCTTTTCGGTGGCATGATGTACCCCCCCTCCAACAGTCGTCCTAACCTGCCATAAATGTGCATCACGTCAAATAAAATACTATTTATTATTGTTTTAATAAATAACCTTTAAAAACAAAGAAGTTTTTGACTATAAATCCCAACGCATGCCACTCATTTCTGGTTGTTGTTTTTTTTAATTTGTTTAATTTTTTTTTTATGTATTAGGTTATAAACTTATTAATATTAATTTAATTTGTTAAAAAAAATTTCTTACTACTCTAATATTCGGATACTGTTCGGATCTGCGATAAGTATTTGCTGAATCCGACTTTGGCCTTTGCTCTCAATGAAAAATTCACGCACTAACTACAGAATTAGAATTATAATTTTTAATTAATGATGAAATATGCATCACAATAGAATTTAACAAAATTCACAATTTCATTTACAAGTGAAAACATTAAACCCCTTGCATCGTGTGACAACTGAAATGAAACATTTTCTAACTATCTACCAAATAATGAAAGTACCAGTAAAAAGCCACAGCTTAATTTAAAATGCTTACACTAAAATGTGCGCACCGTAGTTAGATAATAAAATATTTTTGAAAATGCACCGCTCAAAATAAAGTATTGGAAAAAATACAGCACAAAAAATAACTCGATTTGAACGTCTGCGTAAATTTGTTCAATATGTATTTGAAATTATATTTTTCTGATTGGCTGTGGGGGTCTGTAGGAGTTTGACCAATCGATATCGATGACCGCGCAGAAAATTGCCTTTTATTATATAAGATATTTTAATAGTTTTAAACAACTGTCAGATGATGAGAATTTAATTGTAATACATGTATAGGTATTTGACTAGAGTCGAGCGCCTAAGGTTCTTTATTAAAAAAAAAATCTTTAATTTACGTTTAGACCTGTGTACGTATCTATTTTAATTAGCTCAAATAACTAAAAGTATATAATTGAATATTGTCAAATATCTATAAACAATGATTTGTATTGGGTCAATCATCTATAGCAGATAATTTCATTAGGCCACAAATGTGTACGCTGTTAGTTTAACCAAAAATTTATAAGGAGATATTTAATTTAATCTCACATTTTCAATTTAAGATTATTTAATTTCAACATATTATGTTAAAGTATGATAACGGACTAAAGCATCTGTAAGATTGATTGAATTGTTCCTAACATCTATGTAAGTGGAGTTTTTCATTGGGCCAAACATCCGTAAGTAGATAGTCTAATTGTCTTAAAAATATGTTAGATCAGACCTACCTCATCCTAAGGGCTCAAAACATCTTTAGGAGTTTTAATATAAAAGATTAATCCACGTAGACGCATTTGCAGACATTTTTTGGATCATTAGGAGATATTCCCTTGTGACCCAGTAGAAATAATCGTTTCTTCTTTTTTATTTTGGTAATAAATTTATCTAAAGCAGAGATGATTCCTAATGGTGGAGAGTGAAAACGTATTTAAATCTATGAAGACGAGCATTTTCTGTGGACAGGTTTTTTTTTAACGAGGATCAGATAAAAGACGGGAAATTATTTCGATTCTTGACTCGTAATATTCCTAGGCCACTAACAAATTGTTTGACTGAAATTTAGCCATTATAAATTTCTTCATAATGATAAACTGTGCAAAATCCATACCAAATAAAATTTATTGAAAAGTTTATCCTGTCCAAATCTTGTTTACTCTCACTCTCAAATGACCCTTTAAAAAAATCCATTTAAAAAGTCTTTTACAATAAATTGCTTTTCGAAAAAAAAATCAATTTGGAAAATTTAACAGCTGAACTTATTTCTTGCGAACTATTTCAGTTTGGAAAAAAAAAACAACCTTTTTTTAACGAGTTTCTGGTTACTGAACCGATCCCATTCTTTCACTGTATTTATTTAACCAGGTTTTATTTTTGCTCCGGGCAATATATCGTCCCCACAACGTCCATTGTCTGACCCTGGACACATCGAGTGGACCGGAAATATTGTCAGCAGCAATGTCACTGGCCAGGTGTTTACCGAATGTCTTCGTTGCCAGTAAGCTACACGACATCGTGTACGCCGGCTTCTCCAGGCTGATGGCAGACGTGGATTGTATGGCAGACCTCGTCAGACATCCGGTCCAATGGAAATACGTCATCAACATGCCAGGGGAGCAATTTCCACTTAGGTTTGCACATTAGTACACATTATACAAACACCCAACACCCATCGACTTTCACTAACTAGATTAATAGAGCAAGAAATGTATAATAACTATCAAAATTAATGATAAGTTCAACTTTAAGGGCCATTGAAAAAGAAAGTTTAAAGTGCTTTAATATTTTTTATAATACAGTGGTTGTCTTGTGACTCCACTATTTATATCTCAAAAACTGGGATTATTGGAATCTTGAGAAAAATCTTAATCGAGATTTTGTCCAGTCTCGAAATTTCAAACTTTACAACTTCCTTAGCTGGCAAATTCAATGTTTCCAATAACGTATGTATGTTGTGTGTCTGTATGATTATATGAATATGATAACTTAGGTAGCGTCTCAGTTAGAGTCGGAAAAGCCATAAATTTACAATCTTCTCTTCAGGTGTGTAATTGAGTACCGTTTGAATTAGGTGTGCGGAATTTCACATACACGTTGATGCACTTAAGAATAATTGTTAAGCTATACGAAGGTTTTTAGTAAGTTTTTATGCCATTTTATAGCTATTTTATAGCTACTGTTATAGCTATTTTATAGCTACTGTTATAGCTATTTTATAGCTACTGCTATAGCTATTTTCTAAATTTAATCAAATTAAAATTTTGAATTTCTTTTAGCGATTTGTAAAAGACGCCAATAATTATACCCTTGGGAACTTTTTTATTTATGGATTTGATGGTGCTAATCTGCTTATTAAGCCCCATTATAAATATTTGTAGCTAATAAAACATTTCTGCATACTTCACGCCCCTCCTCTAACTAGCCATCCCCACTCTTTCACAGTAATCATTCTGAAACACTGCCTCATTTTGCTGTATCTGTTTTATCTTGTTACAGGACCAACCTTGAACTTGTGCGAATTTTGAACCTTTTCAACGGAAGTAACAACCTCGAGGTTTTGACGGAGGACAAGGCTCTGATCAAGAAACGATACATGTACAAGGCCGTGTACATCAAGAATAACAAAACAGGTGAGTCATCAAGTTAGAGGCAAAGTTTCATTAATGAATCCAATCAATGAAGACAATATGTTTTGTGCGTTAAAGTTACTTCTTCAATTAAAAAAAATGACCAGAAAATTGTTTCCGCAATATTGGGCATTAGTGTAGCGTTTAGAGATAGTGAAATCTGTTGTGTCCCCATGATACTAAACATATTCAACGTTTTCTTGAGAGTTACGCTCTTCAAGTCAACGAAACCGTGTTCAGAACACAAAGAAACATTAAAACTTTTTGGACTATAGTTGGGTTACAAAAGTAGCAGATTTTTCTAGCTATATGAGTAGGGTATTACCTGAGATGAGCATGCTACCCAATTCGAATTGGGATTTTTCTAAACAGTAAGCCTTTCCTATGTATTAAGAGCACATTTGTTAAACCAAATAGGGTACGTCCACATAGGGTACGGCGTAGAATTATATCTGGCCGAACAGCTCATAATTGCATTAAGATTATATCAGAATAGACCCAAAAAAAGAATTTTAGGAACCAAAAATTTTGGAAATCAAGGAAAATACTAAACTTATTTCGATATAGAAAGAATAAATTTGAGTTGGCATTTTTTAAAAAAAAGGCATTTCAGACAGAGTTCCATTTCTGGAAAAGACCAATGCAACTTTTCTTCTTTACAAGAAATGTTGAATAAATTAAGTGCTATAGTGTTTTAAATGCTTACTTTGCTGGAAAAAACTGATATTACTCCGCACGGTGCTTCGGTGACTTAAAGCACAAACATTTATTACGAGCTGTTTACTTGTCCATCTGATTTAGACGAAGAAGCTGTATCTTCTCATTTGCCGATGAAACTAAAAGAGATGCATGCAGTGCATTTGGACACTTCAGTTAAAATACGTCTGGTAACTGGCTTAATTCCCAGAGAGATTGAACAGCTTATTTTAAATTCAGCTTGAGGTTGGATCAATTCGGTTGTACATACATGTGCATGCAATAGTTTTCTGTGAATGTAAACGAACATGTAGCCAAGAAAAGATGCTACACATTCAGCTGGGACATATTGGCATTTGGGTGAAATGGTGACGACAATAATATTTCATTAGTTAAATTTTGTTCATTTTTTAAATGCTTAAAAGTGCTTAAGTTTACTTTATCGCGCTTTTTGGACATAGACTTTGCGTTGGATTTAAGTTTCGACCCGCTGCTCAATAGAGTTCAAAACTCCTGATTTAGAAGATGGTGGTACTAAGAAACGCCAGCCTGGAATGAAACGCCAAATCACCACTGAAATTCAAAACCCCATCATGACGGGGGCTATTGCCTTAGCGCATATCAGCGAGAGTATGTAATACCATTTTTTATCGCTTATAAGATTTCATTCGATGTTAGTGAATATTAACTATATAGCTGCGATACGTTTGCCTAAATCTAATAACTTATTTTTAATCTTCTATATAGAGTCAGGATAATATTGTGCCCGGATGCACAGCTACGTCATTTAGTCCAAAGAAAATGTTGACCTCAGAATTATCTGACTTGAGACGAACCCCGAAATCTACCCTTTTTATACGATTGTTTTGTAGTTACATTCTTATCATATATTTTCCCACTCGCCACTTGGGCTACTGGAACAATTAACAATAGAAAATGTAAACATTTAAACAGACCAAAAGTATGGATTACGCTTTAATTAGTTTTGAGCATTTTCTAGATTTATTTATTATGTATGCCGTGTGCCAATAGGGTTAAAAGGCGATAGCTCAACTCATTGTTTCCGTACAACTTTTTGTTGCAGGAGTCGTTCGAATCAAGAAAGGCTTGAAACTCCACCAGCCCCCACCCCACGGGTTTCAAGTGGCCAAGGGCAGTACCTACGGGTGCTTTGCCCGGCAACTGGTGGACTTTTTATTCTCTAGTCAGGCAGCACGGGACTTGCTGGAGTGGAGCCGTGACGTCATCAGTCCTGACGAGTACTTCTGGGCGACCCTGCACTACAGTCAGGCCGTTAAAGTGCCTGGAAGCATTGCAGGTGAATAGGACATCATTTTGGCTTTAGTTTTTAAGTGATTTTCGGAAAATGAAGCGTGGTGATTTTTTCTAACGCTCTGAAAGTAAATTCTGTTTTAACAATTAGTGCGGCCAAGAGTAACACCATTAGTTAAATCATTAAACCTTGAAACACTAGAGGATAGAAGAACCAGGAGTAAATTAGTAATTATACATAAGGCTATTAATTCTAATTTAGAAATACAACACAAAGATAACTTAATACAACCCTCAGATAGACATAAAGATAAATATACCTTTCTTATTCCATATGCAAGAACAAACACATACAAGTTTTCTTTCTTTCCGTCCGGTATTCGGGCGTGGAATGGGTTGCCTGAAGAAACCAGGAAAGCCAACACTTTATCATCATTTAAAACTCTAGTAAGAATACAGGACTAAACACAAACCATAGAAATACGTAGGACGCAATAATCTTCTGTACAGAAGGAGCGTCTGTAACATATACGATAAGATAAGATAAGATTAAAAGTAAACCCGACCCTAAGAATAAACCCGGCCCCTAAAAGTAGGTCGATCATCAACGTAAACCCAGCTGCACATGATAACTCAGCCCCATAAATAAATCCTGCTAATAAGCAAATCCGAGCCTCGGTTCAACAGTCCAGTGCGCTACCACTTAGACCACCGCGGCCCTTTAAATGCGTTGTATTCGGTATAAAAAGTCAATCAATCTGTACTCTTAACAAGATGATAATTTATTTTGAAATGATAATGTAATCTGACTTCTTAGTTTTAATTATTGAAATAAAGAGCATGGCTCGCTGGACGTGAAGAAAATGAGTATCTGGTCATTAAATACCCGTGGTGGGGGAGATGCCCTTACATAACCACAAGAAAACATTAATCTAGGGTTAATGAAGGAACCCACCTCATTGTCCGTTCCACTTTAATATCTAGCTACACTACAACCTCTTATACACACAGAATACATTTAATATGTGATCAATTAGTAGGACCTGAAAAACCACAAAAAAGAAGAAAAAAAGACTACAGATCAGAGGCTTTATGACTTTTTAAAAATAACAACATATATGATACACGGTCCATCTTTTAAAAAAATGATTGTCTTTTCATTATTCTAAATCTTCTGTACATCAGTAACCTAGTTTCCGCTCCTTATTTTGTACGTTACAAGTGCAACATTTCAACATAGCCAAGGTAAAAATATTTTTATATTGAAATTTTACAAATATTTTCAATAGGGCTACGGAAATTAACGATTAATTAATAGATTAATCGTTAAAAATTTTATTCAATAAAAAATAATTTGATCGATTAAATTCTGTTAAAATTTAAGAAAATAAATCTAATATTGTTTTCCAATTTAATAATAATTTATAATTTTTTTTTCACTTACAATACACATTTTCCCATTGTATTATTATTACTTATTTAGACGTGCATGCTTAAACAAAAAAAGGTTTTCTTCCTTTTTTTTGCTTGCATAGTTGAAATAATTTGCTGTGTCAAGTCACAAAATTTGAGGGCCATGGAATTACCGCAACATAACCGATATTGTGAAATAATATACCGCAACTTAACGGGATCTATATATGCGTTATAAAAATATAAGTAAACGAAATTAATCGATTAATTGATTAAATGTTCTAGGGATTTTCGAACACATTTTTTATCTGTACCAATCGTCCAATTGCATGTTTTCCTTTTGTAATAAACCCGACCAAATGTTTCCTTCCAGCATCAAAGAGAGCCATCCCCTACATAACATCATTGTCTGTGTGGAAAGGCGGCGTCAACAGCACGTGTGCCACCAAGTACGTCCACGCCATCTGCATCTTTTCGCCCGAAGACGTCTCCCAGCTCATCAACAGCGGAAATCTCTTTGCCAACAAATTCTACATCGACCACCACCCAGCTGCCCTCCACTGCCTGGACGACATGCTGCTGAAACAAACATTTTCAGGAACTGCTCGGGATTTCTCTTTGCCGTGACGCAGCCTCGTCATAGCCATTGCCATGTGGTTACATAATAACGGGCTCTAATCGATTAAAGCAGTCTCATGACACAAATGATTTCTTGTATTATAACGTGCAGAAATCTGAGACAGACTAATCGATTACAGGAAGTCCCGGGTAACGTGACACCCATGTCATCTTGAAATATACCGTGCCAGAATCTGAACTCAGTTCAAGTCCATGTTCACTTTTTCAGCAGTGGTGTAACTCATTTCGAAAGTGCTATTTCAAGCTACTCCTTGAGAAGACAACTGGATTTTATGATAAATATTACGATTACCTGCAAGGGCCGCGCCACAAAAAAAAAATACTCCCATCCCCACCCATTGATACCGTTTGCAGAGTTTAACTTTTTGCTGTCGGTAATGCCCATCTAAACCTCCAATAAGTCTTATTGAGGATATCTATCGCGGATAATTTTAAATTCGGCGTTATATAAAGTTGGCGCGTTTTAGTTTGATGGAGCAAAAGATCAAGATTTACTAAGTTTTGATGCCTTGTAATCAAGATGTCTGATAATAATTTTTTCAACCAACTTTTTCTATTGCTTTGATTCATTGTTATCAAGATAACTGACTTTACCGACGAGTTTTAACACATTTTTACCAATATTTTGAAGGGTTTTAATTATAATCTCTTCCTAATGTTGGAGTATTTCTACAAATCGTTCCCCCCACCTAATAGGAATGTCACCATTACAAATACTGAGCGTAAGGTTTAAATCCTGTCGCCTAGGGTGGTTTATAATCGTGCAACACGTTTTAAAGTTAGTGACAGAAAGCGTGCACAAAAAACACATTTTATTTGAGTGTTTCATGGTTAAATAGCTACTTTCATTTATTATATTGACTGTGAAGCAGCACTTAAATGTTATATTTTAAAAAAAACAATGAAAAAAAAAACAATGTGACAATAAATAGTTATTTGAAGATATGAACAAATTTAGAAAGTGAGAAACATAAAAGGGAAATAACATTTATTTTAATGACACATTACATTCTAAATATGCATTGATTTATTTCCCTTGACACACGAATTACGCGTCAGATTAGGCGTGGCTAAAGTTTAATTTGTCAAATTCTAGTATTAATTTACTGTGTGTTTTTCCTAATCAGCAGATTCTTTAACAGCCATATATGACAGCACATTAGCAGTAACCTTTACACGGATAGTATAGGGCTGGATTGTTTGGTAAATGGCAAGTAATGGGGCATTATGTTCAAGGAGCATGCGCACTCAGCTGGCGTACTTTTGGTCACTTGTTCAAATCCATGTGAAAGCTGGGATTTGTTTCCGGGGCGAAGGATGTCTCTGAGCCCACTCAGCTTGGAATGGGTACTTGACACTAGTTAGGAAAACCAAGGCTGCTGGGTAATGCGTGGAACCCTCATAGACATAGTGGAATGTCACAATTGCGTGTCTTTTGAGTTTTTTTCTTTGCTGATCATATTTATTTGAAACAATAAATCATACCTGATGACTAAAGTTACCAGAAATTGATTTTTTAAATTTATTTTGCCAATCCAGTTGCTTCGGTCCTTGATTTAAGGGTCGTTGGCATTTTCAGGCACTTCCACCAATGCATCGTACACTGGTGCTTTTTGATTACGAACAGTTTTAACAGTATCGATCCTGCATTCCCAACGTATATTGTAAATATGCTTTACTATCAGATTTTTTACATGAATTTTCAAGATCTTCCATCCCTGTGTTGAAGCACTAAATAAAACATACATTTGATGACAAACTCCAAAGAGTGTCGTTGCAACCACTGAAGATTTCGCAGTGCCGCCAAGAATTAGAATGCCACTGTGACATCCATAAGGCACATGAAATGATTTTAGATTGAGTTAAATTAGACGTTTTTTGTACACCACGATTGCAACATTTCATATTCGTTCTTTTAGCATATAATTGGCCTCTGCAGTTCTGGAAACATAAATTCAGATCTTCAAGCTTTTTTAAGCATGATCAGCGAGACCTAAACCAGTGCTGTCGTCGACAGCCATGAATTCCATAAAATATTCATTGATTTCTACTAGCGTACTCACAATGTTGCATATTCGCTAATTTATAGTCACTTGGTCTGGGTGACCAGCATCAGTGGCGCAGTCCAAAATTATGGAATAATATTTCAAATTTTTAACATTAGCAGTAATTATTTTCAAGGCGGCATCACCGATCAGATAAGATATAACTCATTTTGAATTCTTTTGCCCAAGCAATGATCATGACTTTCTTCGTTTTGTTAACGTCGTAAATGATCTTCTTAAAATGAATCGTACTTTCTGAACAATTCAACCAATTCCCCCCCCCCCCAAATAAAATAAAAAATGTTCCTTGTCTAGTTGAAACAATCGATACACAGTGCCACGAATTGGTAACTTCCGTTTTGCAAGAAACTGCACAATTTAGATGATTCTTTGTAAAACATTGTTCCAGTGCCTTGTGTATTTTGCATAAGTTTTTTTTCCCTTGTCAACTGTATATTCTTCCTTTAACCAATTTTCGAGTTCAATCAAAGCGCCGTAGCACGAATGTGCTTCATGGACGATTCATGATCAGTTAAAAGTCTTGACATGTTTTTCCAAATGCTATTTTCTTCTTATCGATTTATTTCATAAACTTTCAGTATTGAAGAGATAATAAAAAGTTGAACATATAAAAAAAATATATTAAATTAAAATTAGCCATGCCAGACTACTCGAATAATAGTTTTTATTTTTTGTTTAGCTGTTGTCATTGCTAAACTCTGAAAACGAAAACAAAAGTATACATTGAGCTATAAGTGAAGTTTCAGCATAATTTCGTCAAATAATTATATTAACACAAAATTTCTTCATCCAAACCTATGCTTAGAATAGTTTTTTAAAAATATTTTGCTACTTACAAAAGCATTTAACATTTAAATGTTAAATATTTACTACTTAAAACATTTGACATTCAACAGTTGTATAATTAGCGTAAATTTAAGTTACATGTTTGTCAATCTTGTGAAAATGTGTCTGGAAAGATGAATTTATTTTTTTAAAATACTACATTTTAAACATGCACAATATAATCAGCAGGTAAAGGTATTTCGCTGATTGGGTGGTTCTGGTTGTTTTGACCTAGTTTGCTCTTTAAATATATTTTTTCCTTTGATTCCCGTGCGAGGCTCCCACTAATCGGAGGCCCTATGTGTCTGCTTAGTTTGCCTATGCCTAAGGCCGGTGTTGCAAAATAAATCCTCCCCCATACAGAGTCTCCCCCAGGCGATTTTATTTTAAAACAGAATCTCCGGGGGGCGAAAATGTTTTCCTCCCGATTAAAATAATAATAATTTGTTAGACTATTTATATAACTACAAGTACAAGTAAAAAAATAAAACTGCTTATACCCACGCAACCTTTTCTACATATTAATAAAGGTGTAATCACCTTTATATTTAATCTATATCAAATAATTTGTAAGGAATAAAATTTCTTTCATTTATTTAGTCAAAAGTTTACGTACGCACACAAATCGATTGTTAAAATGAAATTATGTTTAAAGAATTCAGAAAAGAAGGTTTAATTATTGGAATTTATTTTGTTAACACCACCATGCACGAATAGATAATCTTATATCACGAATATGAAATTATTTTTTTACTTTCCAATGTATTATTTTCTTTATGAATTTGAATTTTAACAGCCATAGCAGTTCTTAAACTCAAAAATATATTAAAATTTATACAAATTTTATTGATGGGTAGCAATTCACCTCCGGGCTATTACATAAAATTGAGAAATTTGCTCCAATAAACATAACACCCATAAACTTTTCTCAGTATAATTTATACCTCCTCTATCTAAAGTGTCTTAACTAACTATCATATTAAGGATAGACAACTCTAGACATCCTTTAACATATTTTATTAAGTCTTTAAATAATACTTTGATGTTACAATATTATATTGCGAACATTTCTAAAATATTAGACTAATCAGGGTGAACACAAAAAAATCACAACTAACTACAAGTTAAACTTTTCTTTTTAGTAGACATAAAATACTTCGAGGATTAGAATTAAGCAACAATTGCAATTACAGTTACAAAGTATTTTTATAAACATAATTTAAAATTTTAAAAAGATGATTACAATTTTGTAAGAAACTTGTATATACATTGTATAAGCATGAGGACTTGACTGAGCATGGAACACTTGATTTGTGCTGTAAATGGCAATTGTGCGTGGTCGTGAACTGAGAGGATAGCTGGCTATAAATGTAGGGTTTAAAAGGTAATAGGAGTTGACAGAAGGGATTCATTAGAGATAGTTGTTAATTAGACCACTAAGTGTTGAAGTCTCGTTTCTTGACTTGCAATTACTTCTACACCAATAACTAATATTTAATAATGTATGTATTAATATATAAATAAAATAATATTAAACATACATACACACATACAAACATACATACATCATACATACACACATGTCAATGGACATAATTTTTTTAATAGATTATGGACGCTTCCTTTTTACCAAGATGATTGCGTCATACGCTTATCTATGTTTTATGTCTAATCTTGCATTTATATTACATTTTTAATGTGTAGTGTATGCGTGTGTGAAAATGTCACTTGAACTATCCGCAACTATACATAAATGAACGCATATAATGTCCACATCTTTTTTAAATTTTGACTAGCCAATCTATTAACTCTTTCTGTCTAATTCTGTTATGAATTTCCCACACATATCACCACCTTTTATTGCGATCTCTTCTCTACTCGGGTTTTAGCCCCAAAATCCATTTCTGCCTCACTTACTCGTTTGATTATCGGTTAAATTAGGTTTCCATTGATTACTTGATGATCGTACAACTTAAAACTATACATAACTCCATCAAGCCTCACAGTACATGACTATTACATTAGATTACCTCATTAGACCATGCAGGTGTCCTACGCAGTCTTCCTCATAGTTCAGTAAATCAAGACTCGAAGGACAACATAAATGGACAGTACATGCCCGTCTTGAAGCAATCTACTCATTAGCTAGTCTCGTGCACGCCTAACAAATGACTCTTTGCGCTTTTCAGGCCCATGCCACCAACAAAGAAGCTCACCTTTCAGCTACACCTTGAGTCTTCTGGGCTCTTACATTCCGTAAGATAATTTACGTTATGCTAAATCTGAAACTAACTAAGTGAGCGCCTCACCTCAACCCAGATCTCCACAGATCACGTTGATTTATGTTATAGAAAGAAAAAAACAACTATCGAGTGACTCCAACCCAAGCTAAGACATTCATCGTTAGAGCGTGTGATCTAATGTTGTGTGCCTTAGTTTTGGCATGTTCTGTGTTTCTTGAGACGGCTACACAAAAAGTAATCCCATTTGAATTCTCTTTTAATATACTTCAAAAGTCAACTAAATTTTTTAAAAATAAATTAACAATCATCGGCAAATTGAATTTGTTAAATTTTCTGCTGAAAAATTAATAAACGCTCAGACAAAATTCGGTAATAATATTTTTGAATCATTATAATGCACACATAAAAATCGCAAATTTCGTGTAAGTCCTAGCCACAGATGATAGATCTACATAGTGAATTTTTGTTCCACCACTTCAGTGTGACGTTCTAGTATTATTTGATCATCTTTATTTTTCAAATAATTTGTCTATTATTCTTTTAAATAACTCTTGGCAATTAGCCACCTCTAACAATGTGTGTATCCAGGCATACACTCACTAAGCCCGCCCATTGCTACGCCCCTGACTAAGCTTATGACTGTTGACTTTCCAAAAATCATACACAAATGCATGAAGAACAAATACAAACTGTATTTTAAGTAATAAAGTGGAATAAAACAATTATTTATAATTTCCAATCATTAAGGGGAGGATCCATTTTAAATGGGGAGACATTATTTTAAAACAAATTCTCCGGGGCGATTTTGTTTTAAAATAAATTCTCCGGGGGAGACTTTATTTTGGGGGAGACTTTATTTCGTGACACCGGCCCTGACAGTATTATGTTTGTGAGCTAGAGTAGGATGGTTACTACATATTTGGCAATGTGTTCTGAGTCAATACTTTTTATGTGTGCGTTCTTAATTACACCAGTGAGTAAATTGTAATGATATTTTTTATATTGTCGTGAACATGAAACCATAAAGTAAAGAGAACTTAATCTTTCAAACAGTGTGTTGCTTGAAGCTTACAAAACATCAGCTCCGTCGAATCTTTATGCGTGAAGGCGTTTAGACTTTTGTCTAGACAGCACGTCACTCACCAAAAAGTTTTCACATTTTAAACCATTCAAATCGTTCACCATCGACACTATTCACTTATTTTCAACTTTTTATGTGATTGAAACAGATTTTTTTTTAAAAAGCTATTTCGTTTTTTTTTTTCAATTTCTTAACTGTAATTATTATGCGTTGTCTTAAAACGGTAATTTTTATGCAATACTTCGTTTAGTTCATTTGACAAAAAACTTTGTACAAATAAATGACTTGAAAAAAGAGACACTGGCATTTACTTTTTAACATTTTTCTAAAATTAAATAAATATTTAGTAGTTGGAATTTATTTTTCTGTCCTTTAAAAGTTCAACCACTGACATCTACAGGAATTCGATTGAGTTTTTAATTCATTATAAAAAATTTTAATGCATCGAGAAGATTTCGTGCCTTGAGACAAACTCCCACAATTGGTGCACTCAGAGGCGTAGCTAGAGCTTTTGCCACCCTTGGCGGTCTCCAATATGCCGCCCTTTTAGGGTCGCCCATTATTGACGTCATGCACGGGGGGAAGAGGAGTAACACATTTGACGTCATTCAAAACGCGCAACTTTAAAAAAGCTCCACTTTATTTCATGCATGGCTTCACGCTAGTTACGATATTAGAGTGAAGCCTTACACTAAAAACATTTTTTAATGAAAATAAAATATTTAAAACATGCTCATTTTGCTCTTATGGGGGGGGGGGGAATCTTTGTGACGTCACATTGAGGAAGGGGTCTAAATTTTTGTGATGGCGTGTGACGAGGGGGCAAGGTGGGGAAAAGTCGGCCAAAATCGCGCGACGTCATTTATGGATGGCCCCCTTCAGTCAAGCGTATGATTTTTTTAAAAATAAATAAATAAACATGAATATTTAACTTTAATTGAATCGAAGTACATTTTAAAAGGTGAGGAACATTTTTACCATGGCATGCCCTATTTATGCAAGCAGGAATAAAAAAGGCCGCATAAGATGATTACCTGTAAATAAATAGACATTTATAAAAATACAAGATACTTTTTTTGAAGGCCATAAGAAATATATTGGGGTCGCAAGACCCCCAACCCCAAATGAGGTAAAACATATTCCAAATTTACACACAAAAATAACATAAAAATTAATTATATGCTTTTTTTATTTATAAATACAAGATTTTTTTTAATAAACAAAGAAATTGTATACATCAGTTTGTAGACATTTATTATTTAAACAATAACTTACTTACCTAACTTTCATAGTAGAAAAATCGATGAATATGTTATTAAAATTTTAATTATTAGTACTATCTTGTTCTATGGACACTATTGCAATATTTTGTAATCTTAAATCACTGATTGTGGAACAAATATAACTTTTTTTTCAAATTCAGTTTGCAGAAGCTCCTTTCACAGCTAGATAAATTGATAGCAATTGCTAAAAAAATTCTTAGCAAAATTATAATGTTGGGTAAAGAATTTTCCAATCTATACTGTTGAATATATTTTAATAGATCAAGGGGGCATACCCCCCACACACACACTTTTAACATAACGCCTCTTCTTGTTGTGTAGGTACGGAAAGGGCTGGTCGCAGTGAGCCCCATGCTTTCATAGACCCAGCCTATCTTATTTTTCACTTATAACCATTATTAGTACCTTATCCCTACCCAAACAGCGGGCCCTGCGCAATCCTTTTCGCATACTAAGCTGCATAGGGCCCCGTTAATGCTAAGACCATCCCTGTGTACAACCATAAAAACCTGGATCCTTTCTCTTTCAATATAGAACTGTTCTTTATCAATGTAAATAAAGAAACTTATTTGATGTTCACATTATTCATTTAGTAGGTTACATGGTATTATACATGAGCATTTTCTCGCAAGGACTTGTTACTCATGAGCGCGTTCTTTTATAATTACATCCATTGATAAAAACATTTCTCGGTGTACTTCTTGCTTTAGAAATAGAACCAAGTCTTCTGAATTTTCCCCACGCATATTTTTCTAATTCATACTCGGTGTTCAGTTGATATCTCCGACTCTCTCTTTCTGTATTATTAGCACATATCTTTGTTACATGAAAAAAAGGTTTGCATTAATTTTTTTTATAAAAAAAATAATAAGTTCCTATAAATTTCTGATACCATAGAAAAGAAAACGGTTGCAAACCTGTATAAAATTCCAGCATTTGATCTCGTTTTACTAGTTACTTCAGATGTCATATTTTTCACGACGCTCGAAATTTTTAAATATGTCTATTTTGAAATTATTTATGTTTTGTGTTTATTAACGGGGAATTTTGAATATTTTCATGTTCTTGCCTTAAATCTTAATAATTGTCCATAATAGAAGAATTCAAATTATTTACACTTTACTTTAATTGGATAGGCGTAGCATTTTAATGAAAGACACCAGCTATTCGTGCTGCTTGAATGCACTAAAATCAAAATTAATTTAATTTTTAATCAGTTACCTTATATTAATTTCATGAAAATACTACTTGCAATTTAAACACTAAACACAATATTTGAACCACCATGTCATGTAGGTACTTATAAGGGCAACATTTTATGCATTTCCAAATTCCTCTCAAAAACGTTAAACTATAAATATTTGGACCAGCGGTGATGTGTTGTTTTTTTTTGTGTGTGCCTTTTTCTTATAAAAGCACCATCTGTGAAGTATAACGCTTAATGTTTTAAAAACAAATCGATACCTTTTTTTTTTAGAGATTTTTTATTTTTTAACGGTTCACGTTAGTTATAACAACCATTATGTAATCAAACAAATTTTTCACGAATTCGTTAATTAAGACGCGAAATTTAGAAAGAAAAAAATTTCACTTTGGTTTTCCCCCTTCAAAAGGAAAAGGGCGGTTGTTTGAAGTGGCTTTACTTGTCAAATGAGCACAAATGCCACCCTTTGAATGAGTGCCGCCTGGGGCGGACCGCCCCACCGCCTCCCCCTGCTACGCCACTTGGTGCACTCCCACCTTTTTAAAAAAATAATTACCATCTTACCCTTGTTCATTTATTATATATAATGTGAACTTGTAAGTGAGCCTTATATTTGCTTCCGTGTACCTTGGTGCCCGGGGAAATGTGTACTGCCTTTGCCCCCCTGCTACGCCCCTTGATATGTGTGTGTGTGTGTGTGTGTGTTAATGTATCATTACTAGATTTAAAAGACAATAACTTATTTGTGTCGACTGCTTGTCACTGCAGGAGTGTCGGGCGACGGGGAAGTTCTTATTTCTTAGCTCAGACAATCTTTCATCGCACTGCCCAGCAGGTAGAGCAGGTTGCCCAGGTGTTAAAAAAGTTTCAAGAGAATAATCTCACGCTTTTCAGACTATGTTTGTTAATATTAAAAGAGCGACCGAGGTGCAACTTAATTAAGTTTTTAACAATGTTACTAGTATTTTAAAAGCAAAAGTTTATAGCATTGAACCCCAGGGATTTAAAGAAATAATCGCCTATTTGATGAACACACCTGGATATCGCTCCTCTTATCTGTTTTGAGACGTCGAATTCGTCTCACGGACCCAGTGTGGACAGTTACCTGTGCGTTGGATTTAAATTATCTTTATCAGGAAGTACCAACCCACCTTTTCTACGTTGCCATTTTTTGCTCTCAACTCTCCCAACCGCACATTCCTACAATTTTGTGGTCTAAACTTTATATTTAGAGATAACTTTGTTAAAATAGATAAACAATAGACACAAACCAACTCATTTTTGCGATGGAAGACATGAATTTCCCATCTGCTAAATTACTTGGCAAAATATTTATTCAACCTCAAATAGTTGGGGACCATCCATAAATGACGTCACGTGATTTTAGCCGATTTTTACCCCCTCTCCACTAGTCACCCTTTGTCACAAAAATTACACCCCTCCTTTGTAACAAAGCTTGCAAAACCCTCCCCCGCCCTCTAAAAGCTTTATTTTCTAATTGAAATTAACATATGGCAAATTAAATTATTTTCATTTAAGTATATATTTAGTGTAGTCTGCACTCTAATATCGTAACACACATGAGGCTATTGAAATCGTCATTAAATTAATTGAAAGCAATCAAATATTTAAATTGAACTTTTATTTAAAGTTGTGTGTTTTTGGTGTGACGTAACCTTTTTTTTTACCCCCCCCCCCACATTTTTTCTTTGCGGCTAGTGACGTCATTTATAGACGCCCTTTGTCTATACTAATAAAGGACAAAGCCCTTATTGACTCCCTCACTCACTGATTCATCACTAATTCTCCAACTTCCTGTGTAGGTAGAAGCATGAAACTTTGGGAATTTGTTGGGTACCCACTCAAGACGAAAATTGGCAAAAAAGAATTTTACAGATCTCTCTCATGTGGGGCCGGGGACCTAAAAACGTATATATTTCCTAATATGAACTATATAAACACTTCAAATCACAAAATCTCCTAATTCCCGTGTAGGTAGAAACATGAAACTTTGGGAAGTTTTTGAGTACACTCTCTCGACGATACCTGGCAAAATAGTATTTTAAATTCCCACTCAAATGACCGGGGGCCCAAGTGTAATTTTTTCTTATATTAAAAACCAACTCATCACTAATACTCCAATTTTCAGTGTAGGTAAAAACATGAAACTTTTGAAATGTATTGAGCACACTCTCCTGACGATAAATGGCGAAAACGATTGTTAAAATTCCCATTCCCGGGGGCCCAAATGTAGTTTTTTTCTCAAATGAATATTTTAACCTTGAAAATTACGAATTATCCAATTTTTCGGGTAGACAGAAGAATGAAACATTGGGGAGTTTTTGAGTACACTCTTGTAACGATAATTGTGAAAAAGAATTTCAAATTTCCCACTCATGAAGGGCAAAAACAAGTTTTTTCCTTCCTTTTAAGACCCTTATAAAAACTGACTCATCACTAATTCTCAAATTTCCTATGTAGGTAAAAGCATGAAACTTTGGGAAGTTGCTGACTACACTCCCACGATGGCAACAGGCGAATAAATTATTTAAACTGTTGGCCGGGGACCTAAAAACTTGTTTGTTCCCTAAATGAGCTTTATAAAAATTGAATATCAATAATTCTCTTATTTCCTGTGTAGGTAGAGGCATGAAACGTCGGGGGAGGGTATATTGCACTTCCACGATTGTAGAAGGTGAGAATATATATATATTAAATATTCCTTATTGGAGGACGGGGGCCCAAATGTAGTTTTTTTTTCTTTATATGAACTACATAAAAATTGAAAATCACCAATTCTCCTATTTCCAGTGTAGGTAGAAGCATGAAACTTCGGGAAATTCTCGAGTACATATTCGCGATGGCAACAGGCGAAAAAATATTTAAATTATCACTTATTGGGGGCCGGGCGCCCAAATGTAGTTTTTTCCTTATATTAAAAATCGATTCATCACTATTTCTCTAATTTTCCGTGTGGTTAAAACAAGAAACTTTTAAAGATCTTGAGCACACTCACCCGACGATAAATGGCGAAAAATATTTGTTAAATTCCCACTTATGGGTAGCCGGTGGCCAAAATGTAGGTTTTTCTCCTTTTATAAGCTATCTGAAACAGATTCATGATAAAATCCCCAACTTGCCGTGTATGTACGAGCATACAACCTTTGGAAGTTTTTGTACACTTCTGCGATATGAACAGGCTAAATACATTTTATGTATCCCATATTTAGACATGGGGGGCCCACATATAGTCTGTGTCTAAAATTAAAATTGATACATCACTAATTCTCCAATTTTGCGTGTACGCAGAAGCATGAAACTTTGGGAAGTTGTTGAGTACCCTCCCGCAATGCTACAATGATATCAAGCGAAAAAAATATTTAAATTATCAGGTCGCTAGGATAAACGACAGTCAGTCCTTTTTCACTTTTAGTTTAGTTTTTCCACAGGACCACGAAAGACAGACACAAAAGACGGTGAGTTTAATATATTTAGTATATCCATCATAAATCTAGATTAAAATCAATTTGTGTTTTGAATTGATATAACGCGCTTTTCAACACTTAACTGAAATCCTAATTTTTTGCTGCTAAGCGCGGGTATTTTGCTAGTGATTAAATAAAATCCATATCTTATAACACAATCTTAACATTACACACCTAACCTGGTCGTCCCGACACGCCAACCACCCCCCCCCCACGTTCTTATTGATCACATTGCTTGCTGTAGAATCGCTTTGCCTATCTCCATTATGTCATTCAACATTATCTATCTATATCTTATTATTTCTAATTTCTAATCTCATTAGTTTACCTGAACTTAATCAAAATCATCAATACTTCTGACACAAATACAAATGATCATACAAAAGAAATAACAAATTATCATCCCCCCCACCTTCTTTTATATAAAACGAACCAGTTTACCCAGGCTTGTCCACAGAAATGTTTTTCCCATGGGATTCCCATGGGAAACGTCCCATGGGAAGGGATGGGATAGGCATAAATTGCCATGGATGGGACAGAAAACTATGTCCCATGGACAAGCCTGAGTTTACCTAATTCAGACGTGATTCAAAGCGAGATAACACCCTTTTCTTCCCTTTCATTTAAGTCAACATAAGGCACTTGGAGTTTCGGAAGTCATGTATTAAAGCAGGGGTCTTTAAACTTTTCTGCCGGAGGGCCGCATTAACTGTGAAACAGCACTTTGGGGGTCGAATACTAGCCCTTAACAATTAATTAAATTTTGTGGTAAACTATATTTGGAAGCACAGAACTCGTGTGTAAAAACTGTGGTAAAGACTGTCACTCAAGGATAGGACTGCACAGCCACTCGAGAAAATGCAACCCAACCCAATGGTGATGCACCATCGTCTCGCGAGACGAAGGATGCCGAATTAAACTACAGGTAAAGAATTTTTTTTTTTTTAAAGGTCTCCAGATCCGGATGAAAGGGCCTCGCGGGCCATAGTCTGGAGACCTTTGTATTAAAGCAACAACAGAGAAAATATTTGCCCAAGGTTTCAGACCCACACATACCCACACATACCCGCATGCACACAGGTATTATTGTAATCGTAAGACATAATTTGTCGTGTATAACGAAGTCAACTATCTTGGTTATGGTACACACATTTTATTAACACTACTACAAAGGGTAACGTGGTTCAAAGCAACACGTCACTGGGTGATTGATGTATTGGGGAGGGGGGGTTGTTATCCTAGAGACGTGGAGATGTGACGTTCACCAATACCGCATATATGTCAGGAGAGTTGAAGACTAAAGCCATTCATTTGACATTAATTATATCAGTGTAAACACAGGGGCCCCTGACATGCAGCAGATCATGAACACGTTTGTTTATTTTTTAAAGCTCAGAAGAATTTATACATTATGTTTCAACAAAGTTTTTTAAAAGCCAAATTGGGTTGTTGTGGGTTTTTTTTAATGAAAAAATTGTGTCCAAACTGATTTTTGTGTAACATTTCAACGCCACAGACATTTAACGAGTGTTATAATGATTAAATAAAAATCCTTTCACAAGTCACCCATTTCAATTCATTTAAAGCAGTGTATCCAACAATTGGGATCATGACCATTTCAATCCTGTGTTTGCTCCGTGAGTACCCGCTAAGTTTTTGAACTGCAACGAAATGTTATTAATGATTAGTTGTAGTTGTAGATATCTGATACTGATATACTTATTTCCAGTCTGATATTCAATTAATAAAATGTTTTCGTGAACATATTTTAGTAAAGGCTGACAAAAAAGTTATTAATAGCAACTAAAACGTTAATATATGTCAGGGGCATCCAAACGTGTTGCATGTCGGGATATATTCCATGAAGCAAAGATATGCTGCATCGGATTAAAATAACAAACCAAAATGAAATCCACAATTTTAGTGGGAAAGGTGAAACTAATATCAATGACTGAAGTTAATATCATTTGATGCGTTCAAATAAGCACTAAGTTTTGACTTTTCTAACAAATATAAAGTAGTCACAGAAATAATACGTCAGTCAATTAATTATAAGACCGCGGGCCAGTTAAAATAATTTAAGTGCGGGCCGTATTTGGCCCGTGGGCAGGGGCGGATTAAGACTGAACGGGGCCCCGGGCTGCAATCAAACGGGGGCCCTATCCGGCCAGCGTCCCTTAAAATAAAATGATTGTTAACAGCTAATATAAGAATGTAACTAAATATTAATAATAATGAAAAAAAGGATAACGAAGAAATAACTGTTTGAAGTGTTCGTCGTATGTTACATTATATATTCCACTGCTGGGAACCGAACCCGACACAGCTTGCATCACGAGCCTATACTCTCTCCACACGGCCAGCAAAGCTCGTCTACAATAAGAAATTTAAAAAATATATATAATAGTTTATACTATGTTCTCCAAGTGAGCCAATTAAATCAAGTTTTTTCGATTATTAAAAATATCAGGTCTGAATCGCGATCAGTTGTGTAGATAATATTAATAATAAATAATATTTATATATTTATTTAATTTATTATATTTTCACGGGTTCGTGCAAACATTTGTGTACTTTTATTATAAAATATAAAAAGTTTGGCGGCCCCCAAACCGCCGGGGGCCCCTGGCTTTAGTCCGTTCAGCCCCCCCTTACTCCGCCATAGCCCGGGTGAGCCGGGTGGCATTTTGCAAGGGGCGGCAAATTTCTCGCCGTTAGTTAACTTCAAAGCAATATTTTCAACGAAAGAGGAGCTTTTTATAAAAAAAAAAATAAAAACAAAATAACACCAATAAATTCATGAACTTAATAAAGGACAGTCTTAAAATATGTAAACGTTTCTTTCAACTGCAAAAACTTGAAACTCCATATTGGATATGCATTCTTCTGATAATTATGTCACTGAACTGAAAAATCAAGAGACTTGAGTTGTGTAAGCATGTCCCACTAATGTGCTGGTAACTTTAAATGGTTCTTCAAATTTGAAAGATGGTCCTGTTGTAAATTGAAAAATAGGTGTACCATATAATTTTTAAACATGAGCAAATCGAGTGTTCTGAACATCACTTTTTTGGGGTCGCTAATTCCTCGTTTTAATCAGCTCGTAACAAGAAAAGCTTTAAAAGTGTTTAATAAAATGAGAGGAAAGCCAAGGTAAAAATTATTACAAGAAATGAAGTAAGCCTAATAAAATAGTTTAACGTTTCTAATGCCAAAACTTCCAACCCCGTTATAATAATGCTAATGACTAATGAACTACAAATTCAAAGGTGTTGTTGGTTTGAGAACACGTTACTGATTAGCTCGTAACTAAAACTAAAATTATAAAGTTTGTCAGCCACTCATCTTGAAAACTTCTATATCCGTTAAATTAAAAAAAACAACCAAATATTTCAAAGACAAACATGGATTGAATTGATATAAATAAATTTTCCATACGTACAGATGAAAATGTGCTATTACTTTTAGCACATAGAGATTAGGAGTGTCCCAAAATACTAACATTAACTTATCCAAGTTAGACACTGACCTTACACCATAACTATTTTTGGTACACCAGAATGTGGTTACGCATTCTCTTCCATTTCCACACGCAGTTGGGGGGAAATATAATTGCTACACATGAAAGGTATTAATCAGACTTCAGGATACAAATTAATGAAATTACCAGGGAGCCATTTTGAGGTTATATTGAAAACTAAAGAAAAGATAAAGAAGGCATAGGAAAAACTAAACAAACGAGCTTTGCTATTAACAATGAATTTTTAAAAAAATATATTTAATTGTTTGTTCTTTTCGCATTTGAAAACATTTACTATCTGGAAAGCTTAGTATTTAGTATTATAAAAACAGGGGCGTAGCTGAAAGATATGGAAAATACTAAATTATACATAATAAATTGATTATAGAAGGATTAGCCTTCGGCGGGCGCTCGTGGTAACTGCCCCGATGCAAAGTCTTTGTTACACTGTCAGAGGCAGTATTCTGTGTCACTATGAAGTCTTCGTATAGCCTATAGGCCATAGGAACTCTTATATTCGTAGGCCTTTAAGTTTTAAGCACTCTCAACATTCGCTGCGCCTAAATATTAAATTCGAGGGCAGTAGACGCTCTTATATTCATAGGTCCTAAGCACAGTAAATTGAGTAAATGGATAAGGTAGCCCTGTTGGGGCCATATGAAAGATGACTGTGGGAATCACCGATATTACTACGCTTTCATGGGAAAAGGGATCCAGGAAGTCAATTATTGGTTATTTATATTAAGATTGAATATTGGAAAAAGAAATGGCTGCTAATTTCTTAGAGGGATTTTTTCTGTTGATTCTGTTGTCCTTGGTATCAAGTTCGTCAAAATTATATTCTTTATAGTTAATTTTGTCATATAGTTAACATAATCGGCTAAAACCTATATCTCCGACCGGAGCGTCGCGTCTCTTCCCGTTGCTATGAAGGATAGTTGTTATTTTAATTTTAGGGTTTGGGTTAGGTATAGCTTTAGAATTTTCGGAAAATTCACGGGGCTCGCACTATTTTTCCGAGCCGGTGACGTGCCATAGCAACAAGATGGCCGCCGATAAGGTCGGCCCGGTCGGAGATATAGGTTTTTACCACATAATCAGCTGTTCAGGAGAGTTTTTTTTTTTTTTTAAACTGCATTATAATTAATAAAATAAAAAAATTAATCCTTGATTCCTTGATCAAGGCATGTGGTAGCATTTAGATTAGGCTAGATATTGACTTGACTGTACCCAGTCCCTGACTAAGTTGTATCAATTTATTTCCACATAAATTCATTTTAATCAAAGTTTTAATGTTTTAACAATTTTAGTTGCGAGAAACTTCTTTTTGTTACTTTGCTCTTCACCAATTCTTTATGTATTTGACATGATTATGGTAATCAGCGGTGTAGCTAGAGCTTTAACCGCCCGGGGCAGTCTCCGATTTGCCGACCTTTTAGGGGATCCATAAATGAAGTCACACATGTGGGGAGGGGGGGGAAGAGGGTGTCACACATTTGAAGTAACATCAAAACCCGCAAATTTAAATAAAAGNTTAGACTGCCTGTTCTATGTATTAGACTGCCTGTTCTATGTATTAGACTGCCTGTTCTATGTATTAGACTGCCTGTTCTATGTATTAGACTGCCTGTTCTATGTATTAGACTGCCTGTTCTATGTATTAGACTGCCTGTTCTATGTATTAGACTGCCTGTTCTATGTATTAGACTGCCTGTTCTATGTATTAGACTGCCTGTTCTATGTATTAGACTGCCTGTTCTATGTATTAGACTGCCTGTTCTATGTATTATACTGCCTAGTTCTATGTATTAGACTGCCTAGTTCTATGTATTAGACTGCCTGTTCTATGTATTAGTCTGCCTGTTCTATGTATTAGACTGCCTAGTTCTATATATTAGACTGCCTGTTCTATGTATTAGACTGCCTAGTTCTATATATTAGACTGCCTGTTCTATGTAATAATACTGCCTGTTCTATGTATTAGACTGCCTGTTCTATGTATTAGACTGCCTGTTCTATGTATTAGACTGCCTAGTTCTATATATTAGACTGCCTGTTCTATGTATTAGACTGCCTGTTCTATGTATTAGACTGCCTGTTCTATGTATTAGACTGCCTGTTCTATTGATAAGTCCAATGTGACCAGTGCAGAGAACAGGCTGAATCACCACATCATGATAACCACTTGAAACAATGTAAAGCATCATATAATTGTTGTTAGGTCCTGGTAGCTCAGTCACTTTATCAGCTTTTTAAAAATCTATGAGCATTTCTGTCAGCTGTGACAATCAGAGCACAATCTCAGCTAAGCCAGGTCCCCATCGTCATATTTTTTGGAACTCTTGAAATGATGTATAAGCTTTTTCTCTCATTCAACGATTCCTTGGATAATGTCTAAAATAA
Source organism: Radix auricularia (assembly GCA_002072015.1). Lineage (NCBI taxonomy): Eukaryota > Metazoa > Mollusca > Gastropoda > Lymnaeidae > Radix > Radix auricularia. Next base: position 735,981 of record MUZC01000300.1, on the reverse strand, counting down.
TTTCTAAAAAAGCTTTCTCCATCACAGTAAAGCGGTAACTGAAGCACTTCTGAAACCAGAAGTGATGCAGAATTGTTATGGGTATTGATTAGGGCTGCGGATATTATCGATTAATTTATCGATTAATCGGTAAAAAAAATTATCGATTAAAATCATTTTAATCGATAAAATAGCGATTAAATGTAAGGAGAATGTTTTAAACAATTTTTACAAATTATTTTTAATAATTAACAATAGTTTCATTTACTTACGTACAAACTTCTCCATTGATGAAAAAAAAGATTTTTAGGGTGTAAACTTTAAAATAAGCTGTTTCTATAAGTAAAATGATATTAAAAAAAATTAATATTTGTTTTTACTAAATCAACAATAACAAAATTTAAATTCATTGACATTATGTTGAACTACTTATATTCAAATAAAAAATGCCAATTGCCTGTTTTTGTTACTTCCCTTTGAATTTTCAGTTTGATGACGTCATACGTCTTATTTTTAGCTTTAATCAAAATTATCGATTAATTATTCGGTAATTTATCAAAAGTTAAAGTTTAAATTGAAATTAATCGATAACAGCCCTAGTATTGATATTACCTTTTAAATTCAGTTTTTATAGCATTAAAGGAATTTCATTTTACGACAAAAATGAGGAGCAGCAAGAGATTCAGGCCTTTGTGGGCATCATGAATAGTCTATTTGATCGGTGTCAACACGCTTTTTTACGACCATCAGATTTTAACATAAAATTTATATTTCTGCTGGACGTTAAATTTCCTTTATCTAATACAAATTTGGGTAGAAATTTCGGTGAAACTTCAAATAATTTTAAAATCTCTACGACACTGACATCAATGCCCACGAGTATTTCATTGAAATTGAAGATTGCAACATGCGACTCATTAATCGGAATGGAAAACTCATTTGAATCTTCCTACCTTAAAAAAAATAATTTAACCAAAGTTTTATGAAGACGACACATTTCCGAACATCTGAGTAGTTGCAATGCCCATTAAAAAAAATTGCAGCCCATAGCAGTTAAAAAGTTCAATTTTTTCTTCTGTGTTAGGCGAAATAACTCAATAAAATAAAAAAAATATCATTGACCTGTTTTTGCTACTTCCCTTGAGATGTTTGGCTTTAATCGAAATCAAAGATTAATTCATGACATTAATCGTTAATTTTGAAAATAAAATTAAATTTATCATTACCAGCCCTACTTAAATTACATAAAAATTTGCATCTTTTTCTTCTTAAAATGATAGAAAAAATGAGTAGATATGACTACAGATGTCCGGAAATATTCTTTAAGTTTATTTTTTGTTTGTTTTAAGTCTACTTCTTGTTACAAAGTTAACAGTCCTCAACTATTTAAGATGAACCCCTCGGCTTCATAACTGAGCTATTGTTAAATCAAAATCAAGGTTAGAAGACAAATAATTTTCTATGTCGGAAATGTGAATTTTAGAGTCTCGTGGAAGTTTTATAGTTTGAATATTTAATATTTACACAATTTTAGGACAGATGCTTCAGAGCAGTTATATATAATTGAGAACTGTCGATTTTGAAGCAGGGAGTAGACTAAAAAATAATAGATAAACTAAAGAATAATTCCAGATTGTTGCCGTATCTATGGAAAAAATTTCTTATTTTAAAATGATTAATTGATAGTTCCAGCCACCCTCCCTAACCAGGGGGCAAAAAGCATAGTAGATACGCCTCTGCACACACATACACGCACATGCACACTCACACATGTACTGCTACTAAACTGCCGACAGCCTACACGATATATGGGCTTCAAGTCTTTAGATCTTCAACTATTGGAGCAATGATGAGTTTTAACTGTTTTGTTTGTTAAGTGGCGCTTTCAAGGGCGTAGCTAAGAAATTTCGCTTTAGTAAAAATCTACAAAATTTCGCCCCCCTCCCCCTACTTAATTAATATCTCACCCTTGTTGACTAATTATAATGTGACGTAAGCCTCGTTAGGCTTCCCTGTAACTTGGCGCCGATGGATATATCTACCCCTGCCCCTACCCTCGCTACGCCTCTGAATGCTTTTAAACTCGTTCACCCTCTCCCAACACCACCACAAAAGCATTTTTAAAACAAATAAAACGTTTCTTCTATAGACCAATCATTCAATCATGGCCATGTGTGGGAGGAACTGTCAAACCGGGTGGGTGTGAGGGAGTGGGGGGGGGGAGAGAATCCAAAAATGCAGTACAACTCTGGTTTAAGTCAACTCTACCTCAGCGACACCAGTCGTGTGAGGGAATTCTATTCCACTATTTGCACGTAAGATTACTAATGACTCCGGCAGTTCATGATAAATTAATTGTAAAGATTTTGTTAAGTTTCTCATAAACGAGGCCACTCCCTGTCCTAAATTCATTGTCACAAATAAAGTTTAAATTTAACTTTGAAGAAAAAATATATAATTTGCCCTCCCCCCCCCAANAAAAAAACCCGTTATGTATACGCCTGTTGTCAGCGAGTGACAGGAGAGGTAGGTCTCCAATCCGTCGTGCAGCCTACAAAGGGAGTCCCCCCCTCTCCCAGCCCAGGTGAACCCATTAAGCTTGTCATCTTACCTGTGGACTCATGGGAGAGTTTTGTGAGGAACAACAGAACACACGAGGTTATAACTGGGGAACTTCCAGGACTCGCTGGGAACACAATCAAGTAAGAGAATACAATTTGAGGCCGTGTTAAAAATGATGTGCTGGATTACTTCAAAGTGTGCCCGAAAAATTCCCTATAAAAGGAAGTGACGTCGGTGATTTTCTTGTGTGTGTGTGTTTTTTAATATTATTTTGAGAGCCAAGAATTTTTAAAAACACATTATTTTAAGTTTTGTTGCATTAAGTTTCCACAATCCTATTCGGCCAGTTAGATTTTTAATACAACTCACCAGAACTTTAATACTGGAAATATTTCAACTCGAAAAGACCACCAAAGATGCGTGTTCGTAGAATGATGACCGCATGTTTACAAAAGAAAGTTCAAACAATTGCAGTGTTCTTAAAGTTTCTATTTCCTACATTTATTCTTATATGTATCATTATTTTGGGGAAAAAATCACATGAAAATGGTTTTGCATCATAGTGATCGTTGAAAATAAAAAAAATCCACGGTGGTCGAGCGGCTGGCCTACCGATTGTCACGGGTTCGAATCCCCGTGAAGGCAAGAATTTGTTCCCGCCGCCACGATGTTCCTGAGTCGACCCATCTCCGAATGGGCACTTAACACTAGTTAGGGAAGCAAAGGCGACCGGGTATTGCATGGAACCAGAGGCGTCACTTTGGTTGGTGTCACCTGGGGTGGTAGCTTATGGTGTCAGCCCCCTCACTACCCATAAAACTCATCCGAGTTTTCTAGTGCAAAAAAGGGAACAAATAGAATTTTACATTCTGGTGTAACCCCTTGTGATGGTGTCACCCAGGGCGGCCCGCCCCACCGCACCCCCTAGTGACGCCACTGCGTGGAGTCCTCATACCCGTGGCCCTGTGAATGCTTCGTCACTAACAAACAGACCAGCATGGTCTGTGGACGCAATAATCTTCTGTACAGAAGTGGTATAGCGTTATTATTTAGCTTCTCTATAGCGGTATTTAAATTTAAATACTGTTTTTAGTAAATGTAAGAACAACAGTTTTAAAGAAAATACATTTCTTGCTAGCGTTCTGTGATCTGATTTCTGTTAATAGATATCATTTTCGTTTTCAAATTTAATTAATTTTCCCCCATTTAAAGTTTAAGAGTCAAGTATTAATAGCATTCATTATCAACTTGTTAAGTTTTATAATACGACTCTAATTAAGGATTACCCCCGCCCCTTGTTATGAACGAAAACCAAATCATCCAATCTCTCTCTATAATTCTACTCATGGTCCAACCATGCCGGACATCAAGCAAGCTGTCTAACCCCACCGACCAATCAGCTGTCAAGAAAAGGTAGTGCACAGGGTGGGGGGTCATCGAGACAAACGATGAGTTCAATTGAGGTCAATTACTTTGTTCTTTCAGAACAACAGAATAGCACGTATTTCGTAGTTTAGTGGTTATTACATTCGCCTAACACGCGGAAGGTCGTAGATTCAATCCCCAGCTAAAATATTACTTTTTTTTTTTTTAATTTTTAAAAATCTTATCTTATCTTATATGTTACAGACGCTCCTTTTGTACAGAAAATTATTGCGTCCTACGTATTTCTATGGTTTGTGTTTAGTCCTGTAATCTTACTAGAGTTTTAAAAGATGATAAAGTGGTGGCTTTCCTGGTTTCTTCAGGCAACCCATTCCACGCCCGGATACCGGACGGAAAGAAAGAAAACTTGTATGTGTTTGTTCTTGCATATGGAATAAGAAAGGTGTTTTTAACTTTATGTCTATTTGAGGGTTGTATTATGTTATCTTTGTTTTGTATTTCTAAATTAGAATTAATTGCCTTATGTATAATTACTAATTTACTCTTGGTTCTTCTATCCTCTAGTGTTTCAAGGTTTAATGATTTAACTAACGGTGTTACTCTTGTCAGTTTTGAATATTCTCCAGTAATGAATCTGGCAGCTCTTTTTTGGATTTGTTCTAACTTATCAATATTTTCTTTGGTGGATGGGTCTCATACAGAAGATGCATATTCTAGTATAGGTCTCACCAGGGTGGGACGTGGTGGTCGAGAGGTAGCGCTCTCGACTGTCATACCGATGGTCACGGGTTCGAATCCACACGAAGGTGAGGATTTGTTCTCGCGCCTGAGGAGTCCCCGAGTCACCCAGCTCCGAATGGGTACCTAACTAGACAATAGTTAGGCGGCTGGGGTAATGCGTGGAACCCCTATAGCCGTGGCCTGTGACCGCTGCATCACTTGCCAACAGATCATCTCTCATGGTCTGTGGACGCAATTATCTTCTGCATAGAAGGAGCGTCTGTATATCTAAGATAAGATAAGATAANTAGCATTTTAGTTTTATATCTTTGTTACATTTGTAAAAGTTTCTTTTTATAAAGCCTAAGGTTTTGTTTGATTTTTTAATAACTTCATTGACATGGGGATTCCAAGATAGTTTCTCATTTATTATGACTCCTAAGTATTTCGCATCTTTAGTTTGGGTTAGTTCTTTTCCATGAATGAAATATTTTGAATTTATTTGTTTCTTTTTCTTTGTTACTCTTAGCAGTTGACATTTTTCTGGGTGGAAGGACATACTCCAGTTAGTTTCCCATTTTATTAATTCATCTAAGTCTTTTTGTAAAATTTTGCTATCTTGTTCTGACTTGATTGTTCTATAGATTATACAATCATCAGCAAATAACCTAACTTTAGTTCCTGTTGAGATATTGTTGGGTAAGTCATTTATATAAATTAAAAATAGTAAGGGACCTAGGACAGTTCCTTGTGGAACTCCTGAGTTAACCTTTATTGGTGTAGATTTAGAACCATTAATTATTACAGTTTGCTCCCTACCCAATAGGAAATCTTGGATCCAGTGATGTAAGGGACCTGAGATTCCAAAGTATTTAAGTTTTTTGAGTAAACTAAGGTGGTGAACTTTGTCGAATGCTTTTGAGAAGTCTAGTAATATTGTATCTATTTGATCATTATTATCTAAGCCTTTTGATAGATCATCTATTAGGCCTATCAATTGTGTTTCACATGATCTGTTCTTTCTAAAGCCATGTTGGTGTGGGCATAGGGCATTATATTTGTCAAGGTGGTTAACTATTCTGCTATATATTATGTGTTCCAGTAATTTACATGTGATACTAGTAAGTGATACAGGTCTGTAATTACCAGGGTCGGACTTATCACCTTTCTTAAAGAGTGGCGTTACATAGGCTAATTTCCAATCCTGGGGCACTTTACCCTGGTTTAGAGAGGCTTGAAAAAGAACTACAAGGATTGGGGACAGTTCATTGCTTAATTCTTTTAATAACCTGGCAGGTAATTCATCTGGGCCAGTAGCTTTGTTTATTTTTAAGTTTTTTAGGAGTGAATGTATACCTATCTCATCTACAGTTATGTTACCTATTTCTTCCAATTTATTTAAATTTATTGAAATTTCCTTGTCGCCTGAGGCAGAAAATGATGATGCAAAATATTTGTTAAGGATATTAGCTTTATTTTCATTATCATTATAGGTTTTATTATTTGAGCCTTTTAGTGTGGCTATACCTGAAGGCTCCATTTTTTTAGATTTGATAAAGGACCATAAGTTTTTATTGTTATCTTTAGTTATCACATTGTTTATATAATTATTTTGGAGGTTACGGCTAAGTTTTTGTGTCAGGTGTTTAATTTTAAAGTATTTTTTGTGTATCCTTTTTAAATTGGTAGCCTTAAATTTCTTAAATAAATTCTCCTTTAGTTTGCAATACTTTTTTAATTTAAAATTGAACCAGCATTTATTAATTCTATTTGAAGTTATTTTTGTTGGAACATTCTGTTGGTTTTTAGATTTGTTTTTATTTCCTTCCATATTTCTTCTACAGGGCTAACTATGCTGAATTTACTTAGGAAATTTTGTTGATTGGTGTAATTTTATTAAGTTGCATTTATTCCAAAGATATATTGTTCTTCTAGGCATCTTATTTATTTTAGTTTTTATTGTGTTGGTTACCCTAACAATATCATGGTCAGACAGCCCAGGAATTATTGTGCAGTCTACTACTAGTCCTGGTCTGTTTGTTAGGAATAAATGTAGTATTTTGTTTTTCCTAGTTGCATTTTTTACTATCTTTATCTTAGATATACAGACGCTCCTTCTATGCAGAAAATAATTGCGTCCACAGACCATGAGAGATGATCTGTTGGCAAGTGATGCAGCGGTCACAGGCCACGGCTATAGGGGTTCCACGCATTACCCCAGCCGCCTAACTATTGTCTAGTTAGGTACCCATTCGGAGCTGGGTGACTCGGGGACTCCTCAGGCCCCGAGAACAAATCCTCACTTTCGTGTGGATTCGAACTCGTGACCATCGGTATGACAGTCGAGAGCGCTACCTCTCGACCACCACGTCCCACTATCTGTTCTAGTTTTATGTTGTTTATTGTGTCTAAGAAATGTTCAATAATTTCTGTGAACATTAATGTCTGTGTTTGTGCCCATTCTTTTCCTACTTTCTTTTCGAACATGACTTTGCAACACAGCTGTTCATTCGCGTTGTTCTGATTTCTTCGTGATGCAGTTTTTGTCTGTCCTCCTCCCTCCCACCTAATTTATTTGCACTATTTATTAGCAAGTTTGCGGCGTATGCTATTCCGCGGGCCGCATCTAGTACTTATCAATTGTGTAACTATCGACGAATTTTAGAGATCATATACAGCTTTACACAGTAACCACTAAATAACATAATAACTCCTTCCCCGACCCCACTTATTTCGTTGTTTCCGGAAGTAATGCGTTAAAAAATATAATTCTCGTAATGGCCTTGATCCTGGCGTTGAGAGTATGATTGATGACTTCATAGAAAAACTTTGTTTTTCTTCTACTGCTACACATGAAGATAACGCAATACACTTTAACGTGATGTTCATTTTTAACACTATTGACATCAAGAATTATACCCCTCCCCCACAGTCGAGGCATAATAACAGTGACAACAAAGAAAAACCACTAGCACTTACTTTACTGTGTTGTTTTTAATTTTAAATGATAATCTTTTGACTGAGATAATCCAAATAAATTGTTTTAAAATGAGGCACGCCCACGGATATGAACATTTTATAAATTTGTCTTCCATAAAACCTATGTGTAAACAGCTTAAGGTATATCTCAGTGATAAACCATGAATATGATCATTCTACAGTTCAGCCAGGCAAAGAAGCCTATATTTATACAACATAAGGTATATCTCAGTATTAAAACATGAACATCTCCCAAACACATGAACCCCGTTGTTCATTCTCCCTTATCACCGCACCGCAATCCGTGGTTCTCTGTTATACGGCAGGCATTATTTCCAGGTATTTTGTCTCATATTCTATATCTACTTACTGGTCCATCTCCACATTAGGGTGACTTCAACAACCCGTCATGTAATAATGTAGAGGGTATACCAATTAAGTACGACAAGTATATTTATCTACGCGTTGTGAAAAATATGATTAATGCCGGGACATTGTTAATTTATTTAAGCCGTTTTTAAATGAAAAATATTTTTTGTGGATTGGTTGTAATGTGATGATGTTGGTGGGGTTAAGTTACCATCCCCTCACTCTCCACCTTCGGCATTCTACTTTATGAGTTATATCAATATTGCAAATGATTGTCCTGAAAAAGACGGGACGAGTGAAACAATAATTGTAGGACGGTCACAATCCGCATGTGACTGTTGTCCTGATTCAAGTTAGGACAGGCAACCTCAGCCCCTCCCT
>MUZC01000300.1:704455-721664 GCA_002072015.1 Radix auricularia | reverse complement strand
AATGCTTTGTGATTTCTAGCACATTTTCGCTGTTGAAGGCCGGAAACATTCCCGGTCATTACAGAAGCATTGTCATAACATCGTGACCGACCGTCGGATAGTGGTATGCTATTAGATTCCAGTTTCTCTACGATAACTATTTCAAGGCTTTTTGCGTCTTTGGAATGTATCTTTGCAAAATCTGAAAATGATTCTTTGATAGTTACTTTTTAGTTTGTAAATCCACATCCACAAATCTGATGACTTGAGAAAGCTTTTCCGGTGTCCTAGATCGATTGGAGTAAAGTAAGATACCGTAGTACTTGTGTTTTCTGATTTCACTCAACAGCTGATTCCTTACAGTCGATGTAAGTAGGTGGATACATTCATTTTGGATTTCCGGTGATAAATAAGATACTAAACCTAGATTTTCTCGGGCATTTTGTTGGTGTTTTTTCTAACAGTTGATCCTACTGAGCAACAAGTTTTATCGACGATGGACAGGAAAGAAAGGCGGTGCCTGATGTTTCATATGAAAGGAATCCAACTTGCTTTGACACTCCGATACAAGCCCGTGAGAGGAGAGACCTTCCCTCCCCTCTCCCACTTTACTCCCTCCACATGAGAATTGGGGAAGTACGATTTATCTTTTTAAAGAGTCACAACATGCAGCAAAGGGACGCGTATTAACCATTCTGTTAGCCAGTGGTTTTCAACCTTTTGAGATTCCAGGACCACTTGAAAAATATGTGCCTTAACTACGGGCCACTACTAAAAATTATTTCTGCATTTTCTGGTTTTTCGGTGATTTCGTACAATTTATCAAACATCTCAAAGTTACCTTGAAATAATTTTTTTTTTCAAAGATCAAGCTTTTTCGTAAAAGCAGACATTCTGTCACTGAGAGTCATATAATGTATCTGCTTTCCTTGCCGAGTGGAATTAAGTTTATTGAGCTTTTCAAAAATTTCAGCCAAGTAAGCCAGAACAGCAACCCATTAGCCATGGTTCAAACTATCAACAAGCTTTGAGTTATTTCTACATGAAAATCTCTTACGTCATCGCGTAATTAAAACAGTCAGATAACCAGCGAACTTCAGTATACATTAGTAACTGTTAACGTTCAAGATTCATATTCGAGCATAAGAAATCAAAGAGACGAGAATTTAATTGACGAGCTTGATAAAATTAAAAACCATTATGGCCAGATCAGAAATATATTTTAGTCTGCGTTAATTCTTTTACTTGCTAGTCTATCTCGATTAATCCTACAGTGCGTAAATTTCATGCTTCTCTCACGACCACCTGGCAAATCTTCGCGGACCACTAGTGGTCCGTAGACCACAGGGTGAGAACCACTGCTTTAAGCCACTCCTTTTTCTTGTCTTGGTAATTTTGGTTGCTTTTAGTGTCGTCTCTGGTAGCTCTATTAAAAGAATCGTATTGGTCTCTTACTGCTCACTACCATCAACTCACAGTTTTTTAAATTAAAAAAAAAACACATCAGCAATCCTACATTAGGATGTGTCATTTATTTATGAGTAGAATGGCGCCCCTTAACGCTCAGTGGGGGCGCCTAAATCATGTTTAACAACTGTTTTGTAATAAAGATATGTTCGGAGCTCCAATATTCAATATCGCAAACGTATTTGGGATACATTAGTTTACATTAAAATGAAATTAAATAATGAGTTTTAATACTCATTTTGGCGCCCCCCTAACGTGGCGCCCGGGGGCATTCGCCCCCCTGCCCCCCCTCGCTACGCCACTGCAGCCTCGTAAGAAGAAAGCCGTAAGAAATGGTAACAGATGGAGTACCTTAACCTGGAGACTTTGGTCAGTAACAACGAGTGGGGGAGGGTAAACAACATTCCACTTTAAAAACAAACAAACAAACAAACAAGCAAACAAACAAAAACACCAACAATAACACTAAATTGATTTTTAAAAATATTCAATAAAAATAAAAACGACGCCAATAGTTTTCAAACTTTTTTTTTTTAACCCCTGCAGTTTCTTGACGTTGGAAAATGCAGCTTATTTATTTAGTGACAGATTCACAGAGAAAATGAAAAGGTTCTTGTTTTGTGTTGTGTTTAAGGGTAAGGTTCTGTGTCTAAAATTCAGTAGAATGAGAACCAACGATGATAGAAACAGCTGGCGTACGAAAAAATACAGAAGAAAACGATTTTTTTTTAAAAACACCGCTCAGGGATTTGAATACTTGCAGTAATTGGAGAGGTCATCATTTATTTTTGAACTAATCTTTTATTTTTATAAGGAAGTTACAGCTTTTGATATGGATATGGCTTACTCTGTGGCAGATTTTAGTTCTTAAATTGAGCAATATTTTTGTTGAGGTCTGAAATGCACAGAGCTAGGAAAGAAACATTTTTAGTAGGTCACCAGGATGTTATGAGGAGACGTAGGGCAGAGAGTCGTGGGAGCTAAACGGGATGGCATTGATGGGTTAGCGCAGTCAGTAGATTATGAGTAGGTCGTGAATAGGTCATAAATCGCACATACTAGAATTAAAGTTTCACACTTGAGTCTGGCCAATTTTAGAAAGAAATTAAAATTATTTTAAAAAATTTGACTTGCCAGGACAAGGTCATTTTTTGTGTGTCCTTTCAATGGAGCTGAAAGTTAAACATTTTAGCTGTTCGGAAATCGTCTGTTTGTGGTAAACTATATTTTCCCCATGTCAAGTCGACACACCAGTGAAATTTGATTTCTCCGTCGGAATATAATAATAAGGTGAACGACATTTTGCCGCGGTCTGTGCAGACGTAAGCAGGTGAGACAGGATTGCCCGGGGATGAGTCATGCAGTTAGTCAAAGGATCCTGTCGTGCCCGTCCCGCCCCCCAACATCCGCCTGTTGTGTTCGACTCGTCTGCTCCTACCTAATACGCGGCTCAGCTAATTAACGCGCGTTCACAATTTTCCCTGTTCCGTACCTGACGTAGATCTGCGTGACCGGGTCTTATGTGTACTGGACTCTCGGCGTGATCGTCAAATTAGAAACGTTTTAGTTTATAGAGAACAAGAGGAAAGTCCTTAAATTTACCCGCTACCAGCTTTTATATACAAAGGTTGTTTTTAAAAATTATATATTAACACAAACATGGTGACAGTGGTGTAGCTGGGAATTTGTAGGGCTTTGGGAGCCCGGGGGGGGGGGCTTAACCTCATGGTGATGGCGTAATATTTTATGTTACAAAAATTGTGGGCACTAGTTTGGGGCCCCCTCAAGTGGCGGCCCGGGGGGACCTTCGACTTTGGACCCCCCCCCCCAAGCTAAGCCACTGCATTGTAATGTGATGTGCCTTTAAAAATCTTGCTGAAAAAATGTGATTGTTAAATCCTTTATATTAACTTGTGGTGTCTGAGCCGTGCGACCGACCGACTGACCGACCGTGCGACCTCGCCGAAAAAACTTTTTTTCAACCCACTTAGGCTAGCTAGCTGGAATTTTGCAGGCAAACTCATGCCAATGATAAAAATGATGTATCAAATTTTCAAATCGATCGAATAGACAGTAATTGAATTATTGAATTTTAAAATTATTTTATTTATCTCTTTATATCATGTTCATTTTTTGAGATAGAGTGTTGTGGTGCGTAATATGTTCAACAACCTTTCATGTCGCACAATAAGTTGCGCATTACATTGACAATACTATTTAAAAATATATTCACGATCGGTGCGCATTATATTAAACACGTTTTACGAGACAAAACTAAAATTTGTAATTTCGGATTGTATTGCCCTGCGTATTATAATGAACATCCTTATAGTTATGTCTCGTTTATAAATGATTTAAAGATCTAGTAAAAAAAAAACTTGTTTTTTTACGTTTAAAAAAAATAATTAATTATTATGTTATTTATTGACGTAATAATACTTGAAGTTGGGAGGGAGCTAGAAAATACTTCTATTATTGATTTCATTCCAGAGAGATTCCCATGATCCCGGCAAGGTTTAACTCCCTTTAATTTACAGCTTGAAATAAACCTTTCGATAACCAATAACATTTTCGTATATAGTATTCCATGTTCACGAATCGAATAATAAAAATTGTAAAAATTCCCTCCCCTCTCCAAGACACATCTCTTTTATTTGATATTAATTCAACTCTAAATTATCATCTGCCGAGCGATCACTTCGATAGATAGTCGTGTACAGGCATGAACTATTACAATTCGAGGGCCGAAAAATTTATTTAAAAGAAATGCAAGGGAACATTCCAAAAATATGAATTCCAAAAAGTCAGAAAATTATTGCGTCAACAAATAACGCAGCATTGAGGTGATGCTATGAGGGATCCACCTTTGTTTCCCTATCTAGTGTCAAGTACCCATTCGGTCTGGGTGTACTCAATGATACCCTTGGCCACTTTAAACTTGGCCACTTTACACTTGGTCATTTCCATTTGGCCACATACACTTGCCCGTTTCCACTTGGCCACATACACTTGCCCGTTTCCATTTGGCCACATACACTTGCCCGTTTCCATTTGGCCACATACACTTGCCCGTTTCCATTTGGCCACATACACTTGCCCGTTTCCACTTGGCCACATACACTTGCCCGTTTCCACTTGGCCACCTTACACTTGGCCGCTTCCACTTGGCCACCTTACACTTGGCCGCTTCCACTTGGCCACCTTACACTTGGCCGCTTTCACTTGGCCACCTTACACTTGGCCGCTTCCACTTGGCCACCTTACACTTGGCCACCTTACACTTGGCCACCTTACACTTGCCCGTTTCCACTTGGCCACATACACTTGCCCGTTTCCACTTGGCCACCTTACACTTGGCCGCTTCCACTTGGCCACCTTACACTTGGCCGCTTCCACTTGGCCACCTTACACTTGGCCGCTTCCACTTGCCCACCTTACACTTGGCCGCTTCCACTTGGCCACCTTACACTTGGCCGCTTCCACTTGGCCACCTTACACTTGGCCACTGTGCCCCGTCTCAAAAATGAGTCCATAAATCCTTTTCTTAAAATTAAAAATAGTATATTGTCAGGTAAGTGCTCGGTCTGCGTCGCAAATGCTAATTCCAACCCTGTCATCATTTAACCAATGTGTAAAAACATTGATTCACTAATAATATGTTGATGATGTTTAGGGAATGGGGTAGAATTCAACTCAAGATTTCAACTGATGATTTCACTGAAGTATCTTCAGACTGTTGTGTTCTCGTTAGAACTAGTTGCTTTTCTGTAAGTGAGTGTGTGAGTGGTTGGGGGAGAGGGGGGTTTATGCATGTAAAAAAAAAAATCCTGCATATTCTAGAGGTCGGGACTAATTGATGATCTAAAGAGAATTTGTAAAATAAATTTCTAAAATATTTACTTCCTCCGTCCAAAGTTTAGTTGTTGATTATAATAGTGTCATCAAATGATTCAATGAAATTAAAGGTCCTCCAACTCTCGTGTAAGTGACCACAATGTATAGCAGACTTTGCTCCTGTAACATAGAGCATAAATAAACAGGGTAAGGCATTGAACTTGATGTGATCTTGGGATTGCCAAAAAGGACATAAAACATAAGCGTACGCCGCAGTAATTTTCTTGTTTACAAGGAGCGCCTGTAATTTTATAAGGTAAGTGCGCCTTTGAAAAACCTGGAGACATCAAGTAGGGGCAATTAGAGCTGCGACGCCATGCAGTTTGGGAACCACTGCCACTGACTAACGTTTTCATGTCACGAAATTCTACTCTCAGGTGTACACAAAAATATTATATGCTTATGGAAATCTACTGGAGAACCGAACTTCAAGGCCGTTGGAGGGGAATACATTCCTAATGCTTGAGCACAAAATGTGGGCACAGTGACACTATCCGGGGCACTTATGCGCAGTGCAGGAGTGCGTTTGCCGCAAGGTAGAGAAATGCAGTAAAATAGGGTTTGAATGGGAAGTTTTGTGACGCGGCGTCACTGCAGTTACCTGTTATCTGAGTGCACTTCACCCACCCCCTCCCTCCCGGATCTCCATTGTCTACCTCCGGGTTAATTGTTTACTTAAGAAATTTTTGTTCAACTTGGTTTATACGTTGTTTTTATTCTTCCAAACACAATAAATAATGTTTTCATTTCCAATAGTCTACATCAGAACTTTAAAAAAATAAAATAAATTCGGTTCAGGAAAAGTTGTTTATATTCTGTAAAAAATTCATTAAAAAAAAAAAAAATTGGTTATTGTGTTTGTGGGTGTGTTTGTGGGTGTGTTTGTGGGTGTGTTTGTGGGCGTGTTTGTGGGTGTGTTTGTGGGTGTGTTTGTGGGCGTGTTTGTGGGCGTGTTTGTCGGTGTGTTTGTGGGTGTGTTTGTGGGCGTGTTTGTGGGTGTGTTTTTGAGTGTGTTTGTGGGTGTGTTATATACATTAGAAATTGATAAACTGTGTGTGTATGTGGGGGAGGAGTTACTTCTTAAGCGGAGAAAGTGTGTAATGTTCGGGTGGGGTTTGGTGTGGAAATGGTATGGGGAAAACAGAATCTCCAATAATTCTTGAATCATTCTTTCACTACGAAACGCCAGTGCTTGTCAATTGAATGAATGAATGGGCGAGTCTACAAGTTTCCCGAGTCTCTTAAACTGAAAAGTATCAGTTAACAGATGTTTATCTAGTCAACTATGATGCATTTCTCTCTTCAATTAGATTCAAGTTGTATTTTAATTTTGTGTTCTAAATATAGATGATTTTTGGCAGATTCCGGGAATTCCCGGACTAACCCTTGGTATTTTTCCCCATCAAGCTTTTCTTGAGAATACAAGATGATATTTGGCTGTCACAATGTAAATAGGCGCATGTTTTTAAAGATCCGCCCTGTTAGTCCCGGCGTCCAATGGCAGTTTAAATACAGTAAATTAAAGGGTAGAGGGATTAGATTACCCTGTCGAAGACATAACGGTCTACACAACTGTAATCATCTCCGCCTTCAACTCAGTTGAAACATATTTTATTCTATTTAATCTCTCTATAACCCTCTGTTCCACAATCGCGTACATATGCCATAATTAAAAAATAACCTTATGTTCCCTAGTCTTTGACACATTCATAAATCAATTTTTTTAAAATAAAAAACTCTCATAACAAATGGGTTGGGGCGAGCTGTCACCAAAACCTAGAGGTACAAATTAACTGCCATAGACGATGTCCCCTTAAGCTGCGCGGCGACGCAGATATCTGGCCGACGCCGTGCAGTAGTTTAAAATTACCAGACAGCAAATTTTGTTTTGGTTAATGTATTTTATGGGTTTGAGGGGTGTGAACTTTTGCATTGTTTGTGCAACTTTGAAAACGAGTTTTTTTCTTTGTTAATTTTTGAACACTGACGAATGAACCTTTGATAAAATTGCAGTCATATAATCCTTGTCTGCCATCTGCAGTCATTGCGTCCAACTGTGTCCGGTTGAGAGGCGGGGCGGGTGTGTGTGCTACACGTTCAATAAGCCTTGTATGGCAAATTTCAGATACATATGGCAAAAATGAGACCAAAAATTAAAACAATTGTTCCCAAAATAAGCACGTTGACCAGAAAGTCTCCTAGGAGTTAAAACATAGCACGAATGAACGTCTAGGACCAAGGAGGAGAATCGTATTTCGCATTCTAAGTTTGTAGTTCAATTATGGCCAGATATATTGCAATAGCTAAAAGTTTTTGCCAGCTGCAGTACAACACAGAGTTTTAATATGAAATCACTAGTCACTAGTGCGTGAGGGTGGGGGGAATGAGGTTTCTATCATAGTTTCAATGACCTCAACACGTCTGTTACGAAACGAAGTCCCCGTAACAGATTTTTTTAAAAAAAGCACGCATCATTGCGTCTACAATGTGAAGGTTAATGATTGTGTCTTCTCGTGTCGACATGGTGCATCGTGAAACGGTCGTCTGCTCTGTTAAATTCTCAGTAGGTCTGGGAGTGCGCGGCTTGACTCTCTTTACAGAGTGCAAAGGGTCACATGGTTCAAATTCAGGTTAGCCACTGTGATCACATGGTTCAATGTCAGGTTAGCCTTTATGAACACATGGTTCAATGTCATGTTAGCCTCTGTGATCAGGTTAGCCACTGTGATCACATTGTTCAATGTCAGGTTAGCCTCTGTGACCACGTGGTTCAATGTCAGGTTAGCATTGTGATCAGGTTAACCTATGTGATCAGGTTAACATATGTGATCAGAATAACCTATGTGATCAGGTTAACCTATGTGATCAGGCTAACCTATGTGATCAGGCTAACTTATGTGATCAGAATAACCTATGTGATCAGGCTAACTTATGTGCTCAAGCTAACCTATGTGATCAGGCTAACCTCTGTGATCAGGTTAACTTCTGTGATCACATGATTCAATGTCAGGTTAGCCTCTGGGATCAGTTTAACCTCTGTTATCAGGTTAACCTATGTGATCAGGTTAACCTCAGTGATCAGGTTAACCTATGTGATCAGGTTAACCGCAGTGATCAGGTTAACCTATGTGATCAGGTTAACCTATGTGATCAGGTTAACCTCTGTGAACAGAGTGGAATGCTCCATCAATCACAAACCCTCAGGGCCGTGTCATGGAAGAACCGGGAAAGACGAGGGAAATCCCCAAGCAGACGCGCACCGATTTTGTGAGAATTTTTATTTTCGAATCTTCTAATTGTGTCCCTCCTTCTCGCCCCCTCCCACTCTTTCTCATATCCTTTTCTTCTATCGTCCCGCCCATGGTATTGTGGACGTGTATAGCTGGAAAGACTCGACGTTAAAGGAAGCGGTGGGGGGGGGGGGGAGATAACAGGACTCTTTTCCGGAACCACAGTCTGTAGTTGCTTTTTTTTTTTTTTTGTTCAA
This sequence comes from Radix auricularia, assembly GCA_002072015.1. Classification (NCBI taxonomy): domain Eukaryota; kingdom Metazoa; phylum Mollusca; class Gastropoda; family Lymnaeidae; genus Radix; species Radix auricularia. The sequence goes on along the minus strand of MUZC01000300.1, from coordinate 712,837 downwards.
AATATTTTTTTTCTATCCAGGTGTTAAGTGCGTAGAAAGCTCAGGGGCCCACTCGTACCGAGTCATCTATGGCCCTTATATCACTGGACGATGGCTGATCTAAAACATCTAGAATATTGAAATCACCTGGCTATTAGATGACGTTTGTGTATGGTGTAGACTAGAAGTCTCAAACACGTGGCCTGCGGGCTGAATGCGGCCCACCAAGTGAATTTTACTGGTGCGCCAGGAACCTTGAAAAAAATGTACTATTCGTGAAATTCCGACAACTAGTACTGATACGCGTCATTGTTTGTTAATAAGTTATTAATAACAATTATGGCGTTTGGGTAGCGAAGTCAATAGTGCGCTCGCCTCACAAACTGAGGGGCGTGGGATCAAGCCCACGTAAAAGCCACCATTAAAAATGTTGAAAAATGACTAACTCTAAGTAAGTCCTCCGCTGACCTGGAGAGGGATGGGCGCCGCCAGTGTCTGGCAAGCCCGAGAACGTTCTAATGGAAACATACGCGTCATTAGAACCCCCTACGACCTCAAAAAATAAAAGAGGTTATAGGCCAAAAAAAAAAAATTATAATTATAAAAGTTCTCTTTTAAAAAAGGGTGATGATGTATGAAGTATTTTTAGGTGATTTTGTTTACTTGGGTCGGTTTGTTTATGTGTATGAGAAGGATTGCGGCCCTTAACACGTCTCTTAATTGATAAAATGGCCCACGCCTTCAATTGAGTTTGAGATTCCTTTCCTAGACCCATTAACTCACTTCCTTGATGTGGGCATTTTGATATCGAATCATTCATAGCATTTTAAAAAATTAAAAAATGAATAATAATTTTTATTATTTTAATAATTAATTGTAATATTAAAAAGTACAAATATTTCCACGCGAGATCCGCGTGCCGCTGGTTAAAGCTCCCAGTTGTCCACGTCTGAGTCCCTGGGTGCAGCTAGCAGTGTCTCACGAGTGATGACTTACTTTTTGAGACCATCACGCAATCGTCATGTTTGCACGGTGGGGCTTTAAAAGTAAAGGCGTTGTGCTAAACGTTTGGCCGTACTTTGAAGATGTGATAAGTTTATTTATTTGACGCATGGGTGACACCATTGGGCTGGGTGTTTGTGTGTGTGGTAAATGGCCTCGTGGGTGAAGAGGACATTGGCACCAGTGGCGCTGATTCTCGTGGGTGTACGCCCAACAAACAATACCTTGGCTATACTCCATGAAGTCACTTCGACCTTTATAAGAAACTAGATACGACCCGCGGCGTAACATACGCCGCAAACTTGTTCATAGATAGTGCAAAGAAAGCGGGGGGGGGGGAGAGAACGGACACTAACAGCAGCACCAAAACAATGAAAACAACGCGAGTGGACGTTGGGGGGGACGCATTGTTAGTCTCGAGACATTCGCACTGTGGTTGTTTCTACCCGCCCCCACCCTGCACTACCCTCGCTTGCAACCATAAACTGTAATTGGTCGACCCTAGCAAGGGTCATTCGTCATGCTTATTTGCTGGCGTCTTGTGCTTGCTCTAATTTATGGTGAATCATATATAGAGAAGATAATCAAATCTTCTTCTTCTTCGTTCTCAATATTGAATATTGATTGATAATCAGATGCTGAAATGATTCGCTGATTTTGTTGTTTGGTGATTTGATCACGAGGACAAGCTGGTGAATAGAGCCAGGTGTTTCCTAATCATCACTGTCTGTAGACATGAGCCATTCGCTTGCTCCATGAAATCCTAGGCAGAAAACATTTGCGACCAAATTTAAGTCAGAGAGGGTCAAAATTTTGTAATAGCTCTCAAACACAAAAGGAAAATAAAAATACAGAGTGTGAGAGATACGGCCACAGAGAGGGAGACAGAGAGAGAGAGAGAGAGAGAGAGAGAGAAACACACATATGCATGTAGAGTCATACATACAGAAAAGACAGAAAGACAATGTGACAGAAAGACAATGAGACAGAAAGGCAATGAGACAGAAAGACAGACAGAAAGACAATGAGACAGAAAAACAATGAGACAGAAAGACAATGTGACAGAAAGACAATGAAACAGAAAGACAGTGCAAAAGAAAGACACAGAAAAAAGACAAACATAGCAAGACAATGAGACAGAAAGACATTGAGTTGGCAATACCTTGGATTAGAGATGCCAGTTTGATTTTTGCAATATCCATTATTTAATTAGTATCCTTATATGCAATATCCGTGTTTTATATTCTGTAACGTTGTCCAAATTTAGTTAACGGTTACTTTCGATGAAATTAAAAACACGTTTATTTGTGTAACTCAATGTAATAAATCATTCAAATCATGTTAGTATCATGAAAAAAGCAACGACAAACAAAAAAAAAACATTTTTTTTTAAACAACAGAAGAATGAAATATTTGATTTTTTTTTCAAAGTTTCATTATCCACGTAGAAAAAGTTCTGACAAGTATCTGACAACGTCTTGAGTCACTTGAGTGATGTTTACTGCCGTACTTAACTTTACACAACACGGGAGATGGGAAAGAGCAATAAAGTCGACAGCGCTCCACACAACTCTCCTTGACAATCCTATAGTAATGTCTTTACTGTCTCTTGTACAAATATTGTTATTTTTAAATGCGGTGCAGTCGTGGAGCAACTGCATAACGTCACGGAATTTGTAATCGAGTTTTAGAAAACGAAAATGTTTTTTTTTCTTCACCGCCACAGGCTTGTGTATAGATAGAATCGACTAAAAGAAAGTGGAGAGAATATCTTCTTTCAAGCCAAAGTTGTTTAATGGTTTTCATGCATTGAAAATAAACATCATTTAAATTAAGCGAGCAACTATTGTTATTCGGATGTTATACGCGTAGAACTTGAAGATTTGGAAGATTCGATTAAAATACAAGGCTTCGCATATAGATAGAATCTGTAATCGATACCAGCATGGAGAGCGCATTAAGATGGCAACAGAGGCATAAAATAGTTTTACGTGTCTCAAGGAGTAAAAATTAAATGCTTCACTAGAGACATATAAAAATGGTTTGTAAAATATATATAGAACATTTATTTCAGTTTCATTACAGCCCGTATCACTTAAGTTTTCGGGGTACTTATCATTATGTTGCACAGTTGCCCCCCCCCCCCCCCCACACACACACAACCTCAATTTTTAAAGAAATAAATATTACGACGTCAGTTTTTACCTTACACGTCACTCCACTAAAATATTTTAACTTATAGAACAGTTTCCCACTAACTCCTGATGCGTCCAGTATTGTCAGAGTCAATTATGTTTGGGCATGTCAGATTGGCAGGAAACATGATAGATCATAATTTACAGGTCAGGGACCCGCTGTCCGGCACGGTCATCTTCTTGGTCAGATTTGGCTCAAAATTATTTTGTCATTCTTGCAAGTAGACTCAAAACCAAACGTGTTGCGTGAAGTCCCGAGTTAGCAGTTGTCTGTAAGTAACAGGACGAATGGCAAACGAGCAATCCGTTGACCCCGTTCTTATATAGGTGATTATTTGTTTATTAGAACTTTATATCAACTGAAGTTTTGAACGTTCTTCTTCACTGCATTAACGACCTATCTCATTATAAAATCCAGACCTTAACTGCGAGAAGATGAAGAAAACAGTTTAGCGTGATAATTCCATGCCGCTTTTATGTTTCTTCCTTGAAACTTGCATGTTGCTTGTATCAAACTGTAAGGAAATTATTAATTGTATTATTCGGTATCAAAAAATTATTGCATTAAAAAACAAGGACATTTTTAAGGTTCCCCCCCCCCCACACCTCCATTATTTATTTAAACAAAACTCCAAAAAGGGAAAGGAACTCGCCATATTGTAAAGCATATGGCACATTTTTTTTTAAAATTTAAGAAATGTGTTTAAAACATTATTTACCTTTGTCACGGTGCAGTCACCTGTGCTACACTGGCAGCCCCGCCCCTTCCCCACAACCCAGAGTGGTACAAGTTTCACCTGAAAGTTCATGGCGCTCACCTGAAGTATCTCGGAGAGCCGAAAGGATTTGTTTTTTTGTTTACATATCATAAGTTGGATCACTTGGCGTCAGTGGTTTTCATTAAGACTGTAATTTAATCTCCTTACCGTGTTGGCCTATAATAACCAGAAGAGCCTAAACTCTAGCAGAGTTCGCCGGCCCACGGGCATGACATTGAAGGTCTGCACAACACTAGTGGGGAGAAAACAAACTTGATCGAAGGTCACGTGATTGAATCGAGTTTCAAACAAACGTCTAAGTTTAAGATCGTCGTGACAGTAAAGAGACCAAGTGGTGCCCACCCATTGCCGCCCCCTGATTTTTTCAGGAAAAAAAAGAGGGGGGGGGTGGCAAACTTGTGCGAAGGCATTTAATGTTCAGATTCCTACAATATATGGTGCCATAACTTAAAATTTGGATGAGAATGTTTAATCAATATTTCTGTTTCTATGAATCGTTGAGGACGTTGATTAAAATTTGTCGTCTTTCTTGCCTCGTTTTGAAAACAAAAAAAAAAATGTTTTCATTGCATACAGTGACCAAAAAGTAGGTTTTCATGCAATAAATAATTACGGTAACAATGTAAATAAATGTTTCCAAAATAGTATTGTATTAAAAATGCAAGTACTCGATCATAGATTTCTTTTCTTGTTAATAATGAAATCTGAAGGTACAAGCGTTGAAAAATTCGAATTACATACATTATGGTACAGACCTGGCAAGACTGAAGACCACAATGCTATGAGGTTCATTTTAGAACATCTTTGATGTAAATCCTTCTTGGGCTTTTGTTAACAAATATCTGTAAAAATCTGTCCTCGTTGGTATTAGAAGCGTAGTGAATATGCATTAATGAAAGCTCGGCAAGTCTTTCATGTCCCATTGAACATCTCACGTAGTTATGCAAACGTCGGAGTGCGCTGAATCTTCGCTCACACTTGCAGGAAGTCACAAGAATCACACACTCGATATTCAGTCAGCAATAAATATTCAGATACATCGATTCATTGCAAAGTTTTATAACTTCCGTGCAATTTTTTGTAGCTTTGACTCTTCCCATTTGCTGAACGCCAATTTCCACCTCTTTGAACTCTTCGGGCAGCACCTCTGGTGAAGGCAGATCGTGCTCGTATAAATCCACAGCGCCTTTTAGAACTTCATACGTACAATATCTAAAAGCACTTAGCACAAGAGCTAACAGTTATTAGGATGTCCTGGTTATGTCAGATAACCGCATATAGTTCAGCAATGATGTGCTCCAGAAATTGTTTAATTTTCCGCAGAAAGTATTTGCATTGGCGTTTATGCGCTTACATTGCTTCGGTAGATTTGCTGCTTAGCAATTCTGGGCATTGAAGCTTCAGCTCCTACAGACTGCCCGATGATAACGATATGATCATAAGTGTTCTAATCTTTCTGAACTCTTGCTTGTCGTTTTCGATAAGTGGAATAGCCTGAACAATGTCAATCGCTTCTTTCTGAAGTTGGACTGTTATTCCTTCAAGCCTAGATAACAGTTTGTACATTACAACAAACGTCACAAAAAATGTGAAGTTACACAAGGCGTAACAAGGAATAAAGAAGTGACTTTGCTCGAGACTTACTGTCCGTGTCCAATCACCATTTTGTAGTCAGATTTGGGTTAAATCATTGGTCGTTTTGTTTTCCATGTGGCTTGAAATATCTAAAGAGACCCAACAACGTAGCACACGATTGATAGAAGTTTTTGTATTCTGCGTGGCACTCAGCCCATCTTGTTCTGCACAAATCTAGAAGTGCCTTCCGTTTAGCACTGTCCAATGGACGACTTGTTTCTATGTCGTTTTTTCAACATGGCCTCTCGCTTTCGGCTGTTGTTAAAAAAACATGCAGTTTTCTATTAATTTGTCAATCATATTATGCACATCAAGAGGTCTTCACGAATGCGCGATCACTAGATTTAAAGCGTGTTTTCTGCAGTGTGTGTATACCGCAAAATGGGCAAAATACGCGCTTGAACTCCTGCGACAGCGCCTAGCACATATGCAGCGCCATCATAGCACTGGCCTATTATATTCTGTAGTGGAATCCCCAAATCTCTAAAAGAATGTCAAGATATTTGAGGCCATCGAACAAGTAAAACAGAAGAAATGTATTCCTCTCTTACATTATTTTCGCTGACCATGTCTTTCAATGCATTTATTTTCGTTTATTGATTTTCAGTGGTCGTCTTGCAAAAAAATATTTTAAAAATCTATTTGTAACAACAAAAAGTACAAATTCTGTGAGGCGCATCCATTGAAAGGCCCCCCCCCCACTTAAAAAAAAGCCTGATCATTTTTGTTCTCTAAAAAGGTTTTGGTGTTAATTGATCTTTGAGGATTTGTCTACCTCAAGTCATATTGATAACAAACTAAACAGTTTAAAAAACAAGGTTCACACTCAAGTCTTACAACAGACAAAGTCTTATATCAACGTCTTACAACACGCAATGTCATATATCAACGTCTTACAACAGGCAAAGTCTTATAACCAAGTCTTACAACAGGCAAAGTCTTATAACCAAGTCTTACAACAGGCAAAGTCTTACAAACAGACAAAGTCTTACAACAGACAAATTCCAATAACAAATTCTTACAACAGACAAAGTCTTATAATAAAGTCTTACAACATACAAAGTCTTATAACAGACAAAGTCTTATAACAAAGTCTTATAACAGACAAAGTCTTATAACCAAGTCTTACAACATACAAAGTCTTATAACAGACAAAGTCTTATAAAAGTCTTATAACAGACAAAGTCTTACAACAGACAAATTCCAATAACAAATTCTTACAACAGACAAAGTCTTATAATAAAGTCTTACAACATACAAAGTCTTATAACAGACAAAGTCTTATAACAAAGTCTTATAACAGACAGTCTTATAACAAAGTCTTACAACAGACAAAGTCTTAGAACAAAATCTTACAACAGACAAAGTCTTATAACAAAATCTTACAACAGACAAAGTCTTACAACAGACAAAGTCTTATAACAAAATCTTACAACAGACAAAGTCTTATAACCAAGTCTTACAACAGACAAAGTCTTATAACCAAGTCTTACAACAGACAAAGTCTTACAACAGACAAAGTCTTACAACAGACAAAGTCTTATAACAAAATTTTACAACAGACAAAGTCTTATAACAAAGTCTTACAACAGACCAAGTCTTTCTGTCACATGACAGCAGGTGAATAAGTTCATTCTGCTCTCTGTGCAACACTGTCCGCATTTCCCCAGGCTTGTATATGTCAATCATAAGTCAAAACAAACTCGTAAAGTCTCATAAAGGATGTTGGACAAGATCTATCATCGCTAGCGAGGTAGACCGGGCGTGTGGGGGGGGGGGGCACAACTTCCACTCAGCCATCCCCCTCCAGTTACCTAAAGCATTGTGTGTGCTGGAGGTTCAAATGATAGGAAATCAAAAGCTAGCTCAAATTTGACACCCTCAAAGTTATATTGCCTTGTCCATTGTGAAGCCAGCTAACAATAAACGACACCGGTTCTCACATTAGCCTCAACACGGCCCCAGCATGATGTTTAATTATTCATACTTCTTTATGGGACCCGCTCCTTGAAATATTCCAAGAAAACGTAACGAATCAATTTGACGGTCCTAGAACCCTGACCAGGCTAATGACTTAAATTACAACACGCGGTGGTCGCACGCCCGTTACATCTCATAGAGACACAGAGCAGGCGTCCACACAGGCATCAAGGCACAAACAGTATGGTAATTAACCGCGATGGTCTATGCCTAACTTCCATAGTCAGCAATTACCTGTTGGATCACTGGACACGGTATCTCCAGGTAGTCTTGCTGTGAGGGCCCTTATATGGGAAGGGGGGTGGGGGTGGGACAGTGTAACGTGTGATGTTTACTCAACCTTAATTCATCCGTCGTGAGCTATGAGTGGAATATTTACTATTGGACGAAACGCTATTATTATTATTATTATTTTCATTCAACAGACAGACACAATCGGGTACTGTCAATAATAAGGCAAACAAGATTGTAAATTAATCACTTTAATTGTGAGTTAATTTTAAGTCTTCCCGATCTCTGTGATTCCCGCGAATCGAAAACTGAATGTGTCTCTTAAATTTAAAATGTGACCACGCTTCCAATAATGGGTTGGTAATTAAAATAAATAAAACATTTTTTTTTAAAAACAACAATAAACGTAATAGACATTAAATCAACCGAGACAAGAACCAAATATTGATCTAGGTCAGCGAATTTTCGAGATGAAACTGGTCACAAAAGTAGCAGCCTGTCTCATGCCTGCGTGGCAAAAGTTTATAAAACGAATTTTGTAAGAAAAACAATGAAATAGAACGAGCTAGGTCCGATATATA
>MUZC01000300.1:681292-699907 GCA_002072015.1 Radix auricularia | reverse complement strand
CATGGTGTATGTAAGAGTCCTCCATGGTGTATGTAAGAGTCATCCATGGTGTATGTAAGAGTCCTCCATGGTGTATGTAAGAGTCATCCATGGTGTATTTAAGAGTCCTCCATGGTGTATGTAAGAGTCCTCCATGGTGTATGTTAGAGTCCATCATGGTGTAAGAGTCCTCCATGGTGTATGTAAGAGTCCTCCATGGTGTATGTTAGAGTCCATCATGGTGTATGTAAGAGTCCATCATGGTGTATTTAAGAGTCCTCCATGGTGTATGTAAGAGTCCTCCATGGTGTATGTAAGAGTCCTCCATGGTGTATGTAAGAGTCCTCCATGGTGTATGTAAGAGTCCTCCATGGTGCATGTAAGAAACCATCATTGGGTGTAGTAGTCATTAAAATGTGTGGGGAGCTGGATGAAAGCTGTAGAAACCATTAAAAAAAAGAAAGAGATAATGTAAATACACTAATGTCACTCAAAGTCTTACGTTGAAATTACTTATTTTTCTCATATTAATTTAAAGATAAAAAAAAAATAACACCAGTCAAATACAATGGGAGAGGTAAATTCGACCTCACTGACATGCTGCACAAGTCATCTGTCACTGTCACGGTTCAGAAAGATGACACAGGCGGCTTGTTGGGGGGGGGGGGTGAGGAGGTGACTCAATTTTATTTTTATTTCATTGGGCAAATTCAACATTTCTCTAACAATGGATACTATTTTTACACCTACTCAATAAAATTTTGCGTTTGTCAGGAAATGTGGGCCCACTTTCATTTTATCAAAATTCCTATTTTAATTAAGATATACATTGGTACATCGAAATTAGAATGCTTCAAAATAAGAAAAATCCAAGATACGAAGGCGACCCTGAAATGGATTACTACCGTATATACTCGAATGCTATAACAATGACATCCATCTTAAATCGCTTTGTTCTTCAACCTAAACAAAGACAAAAGTAAACAATCATAGTGACCTATTTAGCTTGTACAAATCGGACCTCACTAAGTCGAACTCCCTACGTCATAAACCTCCCTGTGTCGAATTAATTGTTAGGTCCCGGCCAAATCCCATAAGACTAATGACACTAATGTATTTTAGATCTCCTTTACTCATGTGTTTTGACTTCCAACCTTCGAAATTCAAATTTTTCAAGGCGTTTGGGTAAAAGGAAAAATCTTACCCCCCATCCCCACTGTGGAGGGAGTCAAGTCAAAGTGGTGTTGGTATTTCAAAGCTCAGCCGGCTTCCTTTCATATGAAACATCAGACACCGCCTCTCCTTCCCGTCAAACCGTTGTCACCCACAATATCAACATTGTCCTTGATTAATCTGCGCCTATTACGTCATTTTCCCTGAAACTCCGTAAGTCGTAAGTTGAATTATTTTTTCGGGTCCTTTGAGTTCGACTTAGAGAGGTAGAACTGCAGTTTTTTTTTTTAATGTGTACCATTTTGTTAACGCTGTCCTATTATTTTTTGGGGTCAGTTTGCGAGCGGGGGACTCATTTCTTCTACTAATATTTCCAAAAGAGGGATGGGGGCGGGTTATGAAGGAACTGGCTTAAGAACGAATATATACGTTAATTTGAAATCTCTGGGTCTAGGTACTACGGTATATTCTTTTACGGATACTTGAATACTTTTTAATATGGATGAACCTTTAGACTGTGTCATAATTTGAGTGCTCATATTTTTACACTCGTTTTTACAGGTGTTAAGATGAAAATTTCCACATTAGAACATTTATCTATTTAAAGGAAATATTTTGTCCGGAATCACGCGTGTTAGAAGTTCTGTTTGTGCACAGTCTAAAAATGCTTGTGTGCTGGTAGCGTGTTGACTGATAGCTTTACAAGTTTGACACCAATTAGGGTTGTAGATTTTGAACATAAACATGTCAGCGTAAAACAAGGAAGATATAAGAAAATGTTTGAGACTTTGGTGGAGACTTGTTAAACTTGATATTTTATTTCAAGTCATCAATTCTTTTCAAAATTCAATAGTTATTTCCAAAAATAAATAAATACATTTATAAAACTTGATGATGATGGAACGGTTTGAGGCTTGGTTCAATGTTTAAATAAACTCACTGAAAATGGAAACAATACACATGAACAAGTGTGTGTGTGGTTGTAGAAAAGGGGGAAAGGGGCTGGGTGATGGGTAACACTGAGCAGAGGCGTCCCCAAGGTTGGTGTCACCCGGGGTGGTAGCTGGTGGTGTCACCCCTCTCACGACTTAACCAATAGAACTCCTCCGAGTTTTCCAGTGCAAAATAACGGGAACATACGGAATTTTAAACTTTGGTGTCACCCCCTTTGATGGTGTCACCCCCTTTGATGGTGTCACCCAGGGCGGCCCGCCCCTACAGCACCCCCTAGTGACGCCACTGGCACTGAGCGATTCACATGTACACAGTGGCGTAGCTAGAACTTTTGCCGCCCGGGGCGGTCTCCAATTTGCCGCCCTTTTTAGAGAACATTCATAAATGACGTCATGCGCCGAAAAAATGGGGGATTCACACATTTGTGACGAGGGGGAATGTTTAATAAATGTTACATCACATCAAAGTCGCGCAACTTAAATAAAATTTCCACTTAAATATTTTTTAGTAATGACACTTTATTTAATGACGTTTTACATGGCTTTACGAGTGTTACAATATTACAGCGCAGCCGTACACTAAAAACATAATTAAATGACAAATAATTTATTTGAAACATGCTCATTTTTAAATAGTAAAAACGGTTTTATAGGGGCCAAAGCTTTGCGACGTTTTATGGAAAAAGGGGGTATACGTTTTTATGACGACGTGTGACGAGAGGTGGGGTGGGGGGAAATCAGCCAAAATAGCGTAAAGTCATTTATGAATAGCCCCCTGTAAGTGAATCATTTGATGTAATTATTTTTTAAAAATTAATAAACATGAATAAATAATTGTAATTAAAGCGAAGTAATCGGGGGAAACATTTTTACCTTTTCATGCCATACTTATGTAAACAGCAATAAAAGAGGCCGCATCAAACGATATACCTGTAAATACACACTAATAAAAATAAATGATTCTTTTTTTAAAAGCCACAACAAATTTACTGAGGTCGCAGGTCCAGCCCTCCCCTCCCCTTATGAGGCAACACATATTCCAAAAAAAAAACACAAAAAAACGTTACCAATTTATATGCTTTTATTTTGTATTTATAGATAGATGAATTAAAAAAAAAAAAAAATTGTATACATTAGTGTGTAAAAATATTTATACATTTACTTTACTAACTTTCATTGTAGAAAAATCGTGTAATATGCTATCAAAATTTCAAATTATTTGTATTATGTTGTTCTACGGTGAAATTAATTTTCTTATTGGGTACATAAGTTTCCAATCTAAACTGTTGAATATATTTTCATAGATAAAAGGGTCTTTCCCCCGTTTTTCTAACGGCATGCTTCTTCAAGTAGTGTAGGTAGGCCTACAGCTATAAATTATAAAAACCGGAATCCTTTTTCTTTCAATATTGAATCTGTCTTTATCAATGTCAAAACAGTTATTTATTTGATGTGCAAATTCCTCATTTAGTAGGTTACAGGGTATTATATGGTACTATATAGGAATATTTTCTTGCAAGTATATGCACCTGATCAAAGTGTTTTTTTAATTTATTTTCTTTTAAATTCTATCCATTGATAAAAACAATCCTTGTTCCACTTCTTGTTCAAAAAATATAGCCATGTCTTCTGAATTTTCACCTCCCATATTTCTTTCACATTGTTTTGGCTGATATAAAAGTATTTTGAATTTTCGTATCGCTTTGTGAAATGGGGGGTTTGCATTAATTTTTAAAAAATAATTTTTAAAAATCAACAACAACAAAATTACAACAACAAAATGAGTTCCCATAAATTGATGTAACATAAAATATATACAAGCAAAAGGTTGCAATGAATCAAGTAAAATTCCAGCATCTGATCTCGTTTTACTAGTTACTTCTTCAGATGGCAATTTTAATTATTTATTCCCATTGTGGTGTTAATTAACGGAAAAATTTGAATATGTTCATATTCTTGTCATAATTCAAATTATTTGCACGTTATTTTAATTGGATAGGCGTAACATTTTAATCAATAATCGTATTTTAATGTGTGCTATTTTAATGCTATAAAGACGAAATAAATTTAATTTTTAATAATTCCCTTATAATACTTTAATGAAAACTGAAATAGTAACATTGATTAATACTTGCAAGTTAAACACAATATTTGAACCACCATGCTAAGCATAAGGAAATTCCACGCAAAAACTGCCGTGGCGATATTAATAGTACATATTTTTCGGCCCCGCGGTGGCGTGTTTTCTTGTGTAGTTTTCATATAAAAGCGCAATCTATTACGCTTTGCGGCGATCCTAACCATAGAGACTCGTAAGCTTTGCCGTGGTGGCGCCAAAGTGATACATGTACTATGTTGATAGCGAGTCACAGTAGGAAATTCCACATCTCCCTCGGGAGGCACACTTTAGTGGGAGGCGTTTTCGACCTAGTGTCCTGGACGCCCAGGCGGCCGCTTGTAGCAATGACCGTTCCGGGGGGGGGGGGGCTTCTCAGTCTTTACGTCCCTTAGGGGGCCAGAGGGCTGAGGGCGTTTACCGGGAAGCCTCATGAAAAGCGCAGGCTCGGGACTGCTGATTTTCTTTCACATGTAGGATTACGTATACCGATTGATTTTTCAAACAAATCGATACCTTTTTTGAGAGATCTTAAATTTTTAAGAAGTTTGAGTTAGTTATAACAACCAATATGTAATCAAACAAATGTTGTGTGACTAGTTAATTAAGACTCAAAATTATTAATATTTTTGTTTTACCTTGGTTTTATCCCTTAAAAAAAACAACTAAAGGGCGCTTGTTGGACATGGCTTTAATTTTTAACTGCCCACAAGTGCCGCCCTTAAAATGTGTGCCACCCGGGGCGGACCGCCCCCCTCTAGCTACGCCACTGCATGTACATATGTTTTTATAAATAAATATTTGAGCGTAAAATCTTGTCTTTATTATCAATAATTTTTTTTAGATATTATTTATTTTATTTATAAAAGTATATTTAAAATATTAAAGTGANTATAGTAATTAATACTATCTAGATACGCCACGCCGCGTAGCATCCGCCGCAGAGTTGCTCATGGATAGTGCAAAGAAAGTGGGGGGGAAAAACGGACATAAACCGCAGCACGAAATCAAAACAACGCGAATGTCGGTGTGGGGAACCACCAACGCATTGTTGGTCTCGAGACATTCGCACAGCAGTTATCTACTTTCCCACCACCCTAGCTTGTCTATCATAAACTGGGATTGGCCGATCCTAGTGAGGGTCAGCCATGTTTGCAATTAAGATGGGGGGGGGGGGGGAGAACGGGCACAAACACTTTAAAAAATTAAAAAAAAACAATTGTTTTCGCTGGGGCAGACGTGATAACCACTGCACCATAAATCTCATGTTATTCTTTGAAGGAACAGCAGTACCTATGATGAGCAAGTCATCTAGTTATCCTAAGGGTATCAGCTCTTTTTTTTAAATTTGTTAATATATGACTTATTGGGTGCATTGTCCTAATGCAGAAGAATCATATTCCAGTATTGGACAATAAATATAACCCACTTTCAGACCATGACGGGCAATGGGGCAGGCGAAGTAGCATTTACACGTTTCATTGGGCCACCACTAACGAGGCTGGAAAATGTGACTCTCTTTTGCCTCTGTTCGACAGTCCAGCGCGCTACCGCTAGACCACCGAGTCCCTCATATTATTGTTCAGTTGTTGGAGTTGTTAAACCTCTATTCTGTGTCTCTTCTATGATCGCTGCACAGTTATAAAACTGGCATGAAAACGTTCTATTATTTCTCATGTTGAAAAGTATAATGAAAATTAATTTTAAAAAAACAAACAAACTTTGAGACCTGTTGAATAATTGTTAGATAATGTATGGTGCTCATGTAAGATGTGATTTACTTTCATGATGTTCACATATGATGTTCACGTATGATGTTTATTATGATGTTCAGCGAATGATGTTTTTGTATGGTTTCATTTCTAGAACAACTCGCAGTCGTACAACGGCGACAACCCCAGCTACATCAGTGACGTGGACTCCGAGGCTCAACTTAAAGGCGGGAAAGAAGCAGAAGATGACAGGGGGCAGTGGGGCAACAAGGCAGAGTTCATTCTCTCATGTATCGGACTGTCTGTGGGTCTGGGCAACGTCTGGAGATTCCCGTATCTGGCCTACCAAAATGGAGGAGGTATGTAAAGGAAGTGACTTCTGACTGACGTCATTATTTGGTTCCTTATTTTAGCATAGGGTTTAGCAAATTTGTGAATTATTTGTTTTCTGAATAAATTCATTTTCACCTCAGTTATTCAATTAAAAAAATATATTTAAAAAAAAAAAATATATATATATAAAAAATAAATATTCATACTTCATACTTTCCATATTCATACTTTGCTGATTATTGATTAAGTCCCATGAATGATTTGCAGATTTAAATAATTTCAATTTAAAAAAAAAAATTATAAAAAAATAAAATATTTAAAAAATAATAAAATAAAAACACACACACACTTTTTCTACTATTCGGAGTGGTTATAGAAATATCAGAATCAAATACATAAAAATAACACAACACTATCTACACTTAAGTTAAAATCTAAAACATGGCTGGACAAAAAATCTTTGATTTTTAATTTGTTGTTGTTGTTTGTATCGGTCTTAACAGCCGCTTTTCTCATCGCTTACATCATTCTCCAACTCGTCATTGGCAAACCGATGTACTTCATGGAACTCGTCATGGGCCAGTTTTCTGGGAAAGGACCGACCAAAGTTTGGGACATGAATCCATCTGCTAAAGGTATTCGATCAGTCAATTAAGAGTCTTTTCTAAAAGTCACGTATTTTGTAAACGTAAGATAATTACTTGGAGTCTTTGTAAAACCTTTCATGACGTTAGT
This sequence comes from Radix auricularia, assembly GCA_002072015.1. Classification (NCBI taxonomy): domain Eukaryota; kingdom Metazoa; phylum Mollusca; class Gastropoda; family Lymnaeidae; genus Radix; species Radix auricularia. The sequence goes on along the minus strand of MUZC01000300.1, from coordinate 692,906 downwards.
GTGTAATTTAAATTGATTGTTTTTATATGAGGTAAACAAATTTTTTAAAAGCTTAATACAATTCATGACTCGAAAATTTGTATAGAACAGATACAAGATTTTGCCAAGATTTATTATTTTTATTCAGTCATCATTAGTGATTGGGATAAATATAGACGTTTATAAATAAATATATATGCGTGTATATATAAATATAGACGTTTATATATAAATATAGACGTGTATAACTATAGACAAGTACATATAAATATAGAATTGTATATATAGATATAGACGTCTATATATCTAGATAGAGTTGAATGTATAAATACAGATGTATATATATAAAAATATGGACGCCTTACTTCCGCCAGGCGTGGGTGTGTCCATGTGCATCATCTCCCTGATTGTCGCCATCTACTACAACATCATCATGGCCTACACGCTGTATTTTTTCTTCTCGTCGATGCAAGAAACGCTCCCATGGACGGTGTGCACAGACGTGAGTGACCCAGAATTTTAATGAATATAAATTTTAAAAAATCTAAAGACATTTATTTTTAACCCTGTTGAAGCTTTTGTTGTCACGACTTATAAATTTGTAACCAGATTCGAGGCTTTGGCATCGTGTTTCCTATCAATTTATGATGTCATCAGATCTCTAAAAGTGATTTTCTCGTGTTGTGAATCCGCAGGAATGGATTCGAGACTTCAATTGTGTGAGTAAACGCGAGCCCAGCCCAGCCCCGTGCACTGTGAACGTCACGGCCAATGAGCTGCTCGGGAAATGCCTTTGCACGGGGAACTTCACGATAGACAACTCGTCCATGCCTACCAACATGACTTGTTCCCCAGCCGTGCCAACAACTGCTGCAGCCGAGTTGTACTTCTAGTGAGTCGTCAGTTTGTTATAGTCTTCAAGTTAAAGAGGAAATTTGAAAACTTCGCCTGTAGCAAGGGCAGTCTTTTAGAAACAAAACAAAACAAAAAAATTCATTTTGATAATAGTTTTTAAAATTTGAAATAGAACAACTTCTATTGAGAGAGAACATTCTTGAAATTGCGTGATATGATCGTGCTACTTATGAGCTATCAACCTTAAGGAAAACGACCATCCGATGTGCTCTAGATTAAAACTTGGTTTACACACCAATATCTCAAATATTTAAACATCTTTGTCATAGTACGGCCCTAGAATTTTTCAATGAGGCTAAAAGTTTCGCATGCCGTTTGATGCAGAGGCGTCACTAGGGTCGGTGTCACCCGGGGCGGTAGCTCATGGTGTCACCCCTCACGATTTAACCCATAGAACTCCTTCGAGTTTTCCGGTGCCAAATAACGGGAATATATAGAATTTTACAGTCTGGTGTCACCCCTCTGATGGTGACACCCGGGGCGATCCGCCCCCACCGCACCCCCTAGCGACGCCACTGGTTTGAGGTCAAAAGTTATAATTTTTTTTTTATAAAAAGGGGAAAGATGGGTTAAAATATAAGAAAGAAAAAAATAATAATTTCTAGTATTGCTCTTTAGTCACACAAAGTCTTTGACTAAAATAACTAAACTGTGATGAGTGACAATGATCTTCTATCGTTAATTTCTTACACGTCCATCTGATAAGATGTTAACGGTGTTTGACATTCTTATGATTTTTTTATGTGAAATGTTGATGACGACAATTAGTTTTGTTTACCATCTTTGTCTCCCTATAGTAAGGAGGTCATCCAGAAGTCTGCAGGGGTCGACATAGACAACATGGGGGCGCCACTGTACAGGATAGCGCTGTGTCTGCTGCTGTCCTGGATCGTTGTGGTCATCTGCCTCATCAAAGGGATCAAGAGCTCAGGAAAGGTGAGCACACCATTAGATGCCTGGTTTGGTTTGGGAATGAGCAATTAACGTTAACTCAATGCTTTTTAAAGTTATGATTATTTATGTATGTATTGAGCTTAACATTTAGAGTAGTTTAAAATCTAAAGTTAAAATTTTGTTCAACGAGAGTTATCTTAATGAGAGACTTGAAGTCATAAATTGAAAGCGTTTTTCTAAAATAAATTAAATATTTAAAAATCACACGACCATAAATTATAATATGACGTTAAAATAATTATGATTTAAATAGTTTGTATTTATGAAATAAAAGGTCTCATCAGTAAGCAATGACATCACTTTTGACCAAACATCTAATATGTAACTAATAATCTCACCTGTAACCAATAATCTCACCTGTAACCAATAATCTCACCTGTAACCAATAATCTTCCCTGTAACCAATAATCTCACCTGTAACTAATAATCTCACCTGTAACCAATAATCTCACCTGTAACCAATAATCTCACCTGTAACCAATAATCTCACCTGTAACCAATAATCTCACCTGTAACCAATCGTCTCACCTACAAACAAACTGCGTCTCATCTCCAGGTTGTTTATTTCACCGCCACCTTCCCTTACGTCATCTTATTTATCCTCCTGATCCGTGGGGCTCTCCTGGACGGCGCCCTTGAAGGTGTTAAGTTCTTCATCATTCCAGAATGGTCCAAGCTTGCCGATATCCAGGTAAAGACTTTCTTTGACCGGTCATGTTTTGTGTGTCACATTATAATACAAGTCCACAAAAGCCGTCTCAACTCCGTCTTGACTTTGGATCAGAATGGCTTGGGGCCAGAGATTGAGGTCGACGTGTTGCGCAAATCTTCTAACAGTAAACAAATTCATAGCGCAAGTTATTCTGATCATTATCATCAAACAATAGACTATACATTACAAATCGTGGTTGGTGGTTTCTCGTTCTTCATGGTTGATGAAGACCATTCTGTGCTTCCTATTTATTGGCTGTTGTAGTTTTGAGTTCTTTGATGGCGTTTGAGACCCATATAGTCCCTAATTCTAAGTCCACACATGAGATAAGAGACGATCGCAATGCCATTACGTGGTCTCTCCTGGCCCCTGTCCTCGACTCGTTAGCCTTTGTCTTGTTGTTTAGTTTGTCGCTGTGCCGTTCAGTTCCGATAGGCGCCCAGGAGGCTGGGTCTTTAGCCGCTACTTCCAGAGAATCGGCTAAATGGCAAACGTTTCGAGAACTTCACGTGCTATTTGTGTGAACTTTCAACACAAGATCCTCTTTTTTGGAACCGATGGTTAGGCATGCGCACTACGCAGTTTGGACTGCATCATAATTTTACAGGAATTGTGAAAATGGCCTTATAGGACATCGATCTCAAAGTAATAATTTCTTGAAGAGATCGTCGAGAATTGCTCCAAATTTTTAGTTGATACATCAGATTGCAGGAAAGTTAAATACATTTTAAAATTTTCAACTACATTTTGAGTTGCGGAAGGCCAAGTTCCAATAGCAGCATTTTTTTTAATGTATGAAACAAGAGCATTAAATGGAAAACATAATTTTTTATTAAACAAATAAAACAATTTATGTGACTGTGCTGAAGTCAAGGAAAATTTCGACAAGACTTGGTTGAACAGATCTTTGGAAACTCCTTTGTCGTGAGATGCTATGATGCACGTCGTCTAATCTGTTTACTGAAAATATTTTTAAAAATAAAGTTTTTATTTCAAGGCACTGAAAAAACAAAATAAATTATTCGAACAAAATTTCTCGTGTCTAATGTTTATGTCCCTGTCTTCGGTTGGTTGTAATAATTACAATTTGTAACTAGAGCTCACTTCTCAAAGATGGATAAAAAAAAATTAAAAAATATATTTTTTAAAAATCTTCATTTCCCCTTGATTATCTTGGGGTTGGGGGGGGGGTGAAGGAAGTTGCACAAAAAGCAAATAACTTGACAGCCGACTGTGCAAATGAAATGAAATTTCCGATTATTGTATGGTCGCCGGACATACAGGTGTCTGAGATACAGGTGTCGGCCAAATTTCTGCTCAATCCAACGATGCGAAGTTTGGACAAATGAAGTTGGAAGATTTGACGCCAGCTGCTAAACAGAATGACAAGCTCTCTATATAATAGCGTGTAATAATAAAAAATATAACGTTTGTTCACGCGACTCTATCTACAATGATGGATAACTTTTGGTTATAACATTAAACTTTAGTAACATTATTTTTATTAAAATTAACATCTCTCTTCGGTTTCAGTAAATAAATATCCTGAGATATGTTCAGTATAAGAGAAAATGTAGTAAACTGATTGATAATGTTCGTGTTGTGATGTATCGTTATTTCATTCTCTTTACCTCTCCCACAGGTTTGGGCAGCGGCTGCTGGGCAGATGTTTTTCTCCCTGAGTGTGTCTTTCGGTGGCATCATCATGTTTGGTAGCTACAACAAATTCAACAACAAAGTCTACGCGTAAGTTTGCATGAGTCTATAGATGGTATTAGAGTTTAAACTAAAACATGAGTCTATAGATGGTATCAGAGTTAAAACTAAAACAGGATTAAGCCGTGCGGATGTTGAACTAGACGAATGATATGGGACACAGACACAGCCTGTTGTCACAATTTAGGTTATATGACAGAGAACTGTGTTTTAACAAATTTGATTACATGACAGTTGTAACAAATGAGGTTATATGACAGAGACTGTGTTTTAACAATTTGATTACATGACAGTTGTAACAAATGAGGTTATATGACAGAGACTGTGTTTTAACAAATTTGATTACATGACAGTTGTAACAACTCTGATCACATGACAGAGGACCGTGTTGTAACAACTTTGATTACTCAATCCTCTCACTTTGACTTATCCCCCCTCCCCCCCCCCGCCCCCACAGGGATTCTCTGTTGATTAGCTTCATGGACCTCATAACGAGTGTCATCGCTGGCTTCGTTGTCTTCACGACGTTTGGGGGTATGGCCAAGGCGATCGGTAAACCTGTCTCTGAGGTCGCTAAGGGAGGTGAGTATTGTCGCTCTTTTAAAAAAATTTCCAAGGGTAGAGTGACAGCAAAGACACTTTTTAAAAATACTGGCCATGCAAACAAGATTAAATAAAATAAATTTTAATGTCAAAATGTTGTAACAACAATTTTGTTTGAAAAGTATTGAAAATTTAGGAATATTTGAAGCATACTTATGTGCAGGAAAACTGAAAGGCGGTTTCAGTTTACATGGTTCAAACCAAAGCAAATCTTTCACCCATTTGAGACTTGTAAATCTTGTTAACACGTTTACTATCTTGAAGAGTTTGCGTCTTGGTTGACAGTCACATTTAATGATTTGCATGTCGTCCCTTGTACCCCAGGATACGGTCTGGCATTTGTGGTGTACCCCGAAGCGTTGTCTAACCTACCGCCATCACAGTTGTGGTCTGTCTTGTTCTTCTTCATGTTGTTTACACTTGGTCTGGATTCTGAGGTAGGCTACGTCGTATTGTTTTAGGTTTTCTTTATCTTTTTTTTTTTTTTTAAATATCCAACTTTGGGGATAATTCTTTTTTTCACGCATTAAAAAAAATTGAATTATTGAAAATTTTTAAAGACATTGAAATGTGATTTTCTCTCCCTTTCAAACATTTTCTCCTTATTTCTTCATAATATTTAGCTCTTAAATTTAAATTCTCTTAATTTGAGATAATCTATTTCCCTTTTAACAAGTCTAAGAAATACCTTATTCTAATTTAGTAGGTTGTTTTTTTTCAAAAGCCCAAGTAACTTACATGAATGTTGTTGCATGCTGCAGACTATTAATTGCTCTTTTTACATCCCTCTCTTTCCCAAAATTAAAATATACGCTAAAACAATGAGGACATATAATATTTTACGGCGAGAAACGCCACGCGCTCTGTTAATCTCTAAAACCAAAATGATTATGATTTTACGTCTATATTTTCAATTTTAAAATATATGTCACTTAGCGTTACAGGGTGATGTCCCTTTGCGTTTTTATTATATTTGATAGTCTGCCTTGGTTGTCATTCTTTTTTCACCCAACGTAGGATCTCTATGGTTAACTTTTAAAACTTCTCATTTATGAGGTCATGATCTCCTCTCCATAACAGATTTTTAAAAATGTTGGGTTTATTTCTTCTTCTAATTTATTACATGATGTAGACTCTTCTGCTCTTTTAAAAAAAATAATCAAAGATAGTATTTTGATCAATCTCTAAAACATCTTCATCACTTTAAATTCACTATATAATCTCTAACTCTAATCTCTTCTTCCCTGCCACCTTCTCTGTAAATCCAGCATCTCTGTTAACTCCACTTCCTCTGTAACTCCACCCCCTCTGTAACTCCACCCCCTCTGTAACTCCACCTTCTCTGTAACTCCACCCCCCTCTGTAACTCCACCGCCCCTGTAACTCCACCCCCTCTGTAACTCCACCCCTCTGTAACTCCACCCCCTCTGTATCTTCCCCTCCTTTGTAACTCCACCCCTCTGTAACTCCTCACCCTTTGTAACTCCACCTCCTCTGTAACTCCACCTCCTCTTTAACTCCTCACCCTCTTTAACTCCTCACCCTCTGTAACTCCTCACCCTCTGTAACTCCACCTCCTCTGTAACTCCAACCCCTCTGTAACTCCACCTCCTCTGTAACTCCAACCTCTCTGTAACTCCCCCCTCTGTAACTCCACCTCCTCTGTAACTCCACCTTCTCTGTAACTCCTCACCCTCTGTAACTCCACCTCCTCTGTAACTCCACCACCTCTGTAGCTCCACCCCCTCTGTAACTCCACCCCCAATTACTATCTATAATCTCCACCCCACAGTTTGGCCTGATGGAGACAGTACTCACGTGTATACAAGACGAGTTCCCTAAGACTAGAAAGTACAAAAGTGCCATCTGTATAGGAATGGCGGTGGCTTGTTTCTTCATGGCCCTTCCCTGCACTTGCCCTGTAAGTAGTTGAGGTTATCGGAATACAAGAAAGTTAGGGTAATGACTGCTACGCTGAGGATTACACTTTACAAGTGGGTGGACAAATAAGTGACACGCTGTTGAGACAGACATTGGACTATAAGTCTAATGAAATGTAAATCTACTTAGGGGCCGTCCATAAAGTACGTCACGTTCCAGAGGTGGGGGGTGTAAGAAAATGTCACAATTTGTGACAGGGGGAGGGGGTTCCGGCCATGTGTGACGTCACGGTGTTTTATGTTAAATTTTAAATATTTTTTAATAAAAATATATTTTTGTACGAAAGTGTGACGTACTTTAGAGGGGGAGGGGTCCGAGATTTGTGTTAGTTTGTGACAGGGGGAGGGGGGAGTTTAAAATGGTCAAAAATAGCGTGACGTACTTTATGAACGGCCCCTTACCGGCAGTTTAAATAAAAAATAGATCTAGTATTATAAAGTTCAATATGTCATAATCTTATAAAATTGCTTCTAATGGCTCTATTAATTGTCATTTCAAATTAAATATTTATAATAGTTAATAGGTAATGATAATAATTATAATGGTTATGAATGATTATAATGACACATTTTCAATTGTAATACGTCAACGAACAAATTAAATTTTCTTTACAATTGAGAAAAACTTAACAAAATAAATAAATCTAAGAATGGATATGAGATATGTCTTAATTAAATTAAATCTTAATGTTAACTACAATACTTGAGGTTTTTTTTTCGTGTGTCCTTCGTATGCGAAAACAAATATCTGCTCTCTCCCCAAGGGCGGCGACTATGTTGTGACCATCATGGACCACTATGGGGCCGATTTCTCGGTGCTGTGTCTGTCTTGTATTGAGGTCATCTCTGTCATGTGGGTTTACGGTGAGTCTTGTACACATGTTGTCAATATTACTTTCAACGTGTCCCAACGTTACTAATAGGAAGTCAGTTCCGGGTCAAAATAACTTCAAGTAGGTTCAACACGGTACAGGAACTGCTCATATATAAACATTCACACACACACGCAAGGGCTGATCAGCTCTTGTGACCACTGTAATATTCTCTTCAATACCGCAGAAACATCGTAAACTCCATACACGCCATGATGATCGCGGGCTCGGCGAATAAAAATTGAGAGTTGCAGTTTACGCGGAGACATATCCTTTATTATACCCCAACGTGCTTTTAACAACACGATTCCTCGTCTTGTGCCAGAAATCCCATTGCTGTATGATAAGTTAAGGCACGGGTAGCGGATTGAATATTCTATTTCTCATATTAAACCCCAATAAATTAATAAATTAGCCCTTAGATATTTTAAAAAAGAAAGATGGAAATTTACATTTGAAATGCGTTCAAAGTGATTTGAGGAAATCTTGCTGTCATTCTCCAATTACACATCCCGTGTTCTTACTTCTTACCAATGATTGGCTAACATTTAACATATCGGCACCTCATTCACAGTACCTAATCCACAGTACCTCATCCATAGTACCTCATTCACAGTACCCCATCCACAGTACCCCATCCACAGTACCCCATCCACAGTACCTCATCCACAGTACCTCATGCATAGTACCTCATTCACAATACCCCATCCACAGTACCTCATCCACAATAACTGATTCACAGTACCTCATCCACAGTACCTCATCCACAGTACCTCATCCACAGTACCTAATCCACAGTACCGAACCCGCAGTACCTCATCCACAGTACCTCATCCACAGTAACTCATCCACAGCACCTCATCGAATAATAAATACACTGCATCGGCATAAAATCCAAGCAATACTAATTTTTAAAAATGCTCATTCCCTAACAGTCTTATTTGTATTCTGTATTGTACAGGAGTGTTTAATTTCTTGAAAGACATCGAATACATGCTCGGTAGCAAGCCTCACGGTTGGCCCTATTGGGTGTTCTGTTGGGGACTGTCATCACCTTTACTTATAGGGGTGAGTACAATGTAACAAGCAACTTTCAGTATGATTACATCCACAGAGAGGTTTCACACACAGCAGAGGGGTCACTTGGGTTGGTGCCACCCTGGGCGGTAGCTCATGGTGTCACCCAGGATGGTAGCTCATGGTGCCACCCAGGGTGATAGCTCATGGTGTCACCCAGGGCGGTAGCTCATGATGTCACCCAGGGCGGTAGCTCATGATGTCACCCCCTCACGACTTAACCCATAGAACTCCTCCGTGTCTGCCAGTGCCAGCAGGAACATACAGAATTTTTAATTTAGGTGTCACCCCTTGGGATGGTGTCCACCGGTGCGGTATCACCCCTCGCACCCCTAGTGACGCCACTGACCCACAATCATTTGGAAAAACCGCTGACAAATTTTAAAAAAATCAAAATGACATTGAAGTCAATTTTAGCATTATTGTCAAAACTTCCAAATACAACCCTATTTCCAATCCAAATAAATGGTTACTAGCATGATCATCATACAGTTTAGCATTCCTCAATGTACACAGGAGGCCAATGTTTTATTTTATTTTATTTAAAATTTATTTATGTCAATTTTTATATGTATATATATTTTTGGGAGGAGGGTGTTGTTGGGTGGCAGCATATACGAGTCAAACTTCCAACTCCGCTAATTTCATTTCTAACATCAAGTAGCCCCCGGGGAGGGGGGCCAGTGAGAAAACAAAGCGGCAGGAGAGTACCAAGATAAGAGCATGTCACAGAGGAACTAGCTGTGGATTTTATGGTTATTTTTATGGATTTTGCCTTAAGTTAAGCGTAACGTGACGAATACTTTCATTGAGCACTGGATTTCTCAAGTACTATTGAACTACAACTGACTGTAAGGAATTTCCTTGGAACTAATTAAATAGTATCCATCGCCACACATAAGATTCACGTAAATTTCAAAACAAGACCATAAACTTGGCTAGAAATCCCCCTGCCCCCAATTCCATTTAAATACGATATTTGCAGCTGTTTAAGTAATTAGTGACCAAATTTAACATAATAATTAAAATACTATTAGCATTTATTTTTTAACAACATAGGCCTAATTACTTCTAGCATTAGGCTCATTATTATTAATACTTTTTACTAATACCTAATAGTTATTATATTAATTTTATTTATTATTATTATTACTATTATTATTATCATTATTGTAAGTACACTTTATTTACTATTAATAACAATATTAATGATAATGTACTATTTTTAGGATAAAATTTTTGGAATAAGAAATATTACTAAATGAAATTTAATAACGTTCCGACATTTTACAAAAGTTCAAATTGCGTAAAGTCACGTCAAAATGAACAAAACCTTATGTCTTAATTATGACATGTTTACATAACAATTATGGTTTTAGTTTTACTTGATTTTTCAAGTTTTGAATAAATTCAGGTTTCAAGAAATAATACTTGCTTAAGATTTCCAAGCCACTGGGCTAAACAATTCTTGACTTATCAGACCACCCAATATAGGACGGATCGTTTACTTTGTTTCCTTTGCTTTCAGCTCCTGTTCATCTACAGAATGGTAACTCACAACCCACCCACGTACGATAATGGCACACCTTACCCCATGTTCGCTCAGGGACTTGGCTGGGCGTTGTTTTGTCTGGCGATGTGCCCAGTTCCTATTGCTTTTCTGTGGAGATTGGTCAAGTCTTTCATAGATCCTTCGGTCACTAGTTTCAGGAAGGTAAGCAAAGGGACCCAATGGTGGGACATAATAATTATAGGTGGGACGGGATGACCAATTGGTGGGACAGGATGACCTATTGGTGGGACAGGATGACCTATTGATAGGATAGGATGACCTATTGGTGGGACAGGATGATCTATTGGTGGGATGAGATGACCTATTGGTGGGACAAGATAACCTATTGGTGGGACGGGATGACCAATTTGTGTGATGAAGCGACCTATTGGTGGGTCGGGATGACCAATTCACGGGTCAGCATTTGGTTGATTGACTGCCATGGGGGGGGGTAGAATAATCTATTGGTGAATGTGGTGATCCAGGTCGATAGGTGGAACATTCGAGATGCTCCCATTGGTGGTACTGAAGGATCCATGTGTGGGTCCGGGAATCGGGAATGAAACTGAAATTTGTGAATGCAATAGAAAGTATTAAAATTGTTTGTCTATTTAATGATAAGTAAAATTAATTTGTGTTTTTATTGTACATAAATATTCACAAATGGCTTTTATGAGATCAGATAATTCGCAAACCAACACAATATACTTTATTTCACAAAAATAACATTTTTAAAAAATAATGTGTAGCGTTGAGACTTTTGCCTTTAGGAAATGAATTGTCTTGACCCCCTGTCAATCGACGGTTTGAGAATAGTTCCTACAGTGTACAAAAAGTATATTTCCTCTCTTGAACTTAGAGCTATCTTTACAAACCCTTCTTTTTGATGTCAGCAAATTAAAACACCAAGAAATTAACTTTTTTTTACCACCCACACCCTTTTCCCAACTCTATTTTTTTATCCCTGTTAGAAACTGACACCCTTGACAAAATAACCTTTACCACTTACCATCTTCTGTCACTCACAAATCCAAATCTTTTTTCATCCGACTAATTGTGTTTGAGACAGCAATCAGGCTATTAGAATAAAATAAATTTTTTCATTTATTTAAACAGAGTATGTATAAAATTAATAAAAAATAAAATGAAAACGTAGCTGCGGTTTTATTCGGTGTTTTGGAAAACATCGCAGCTAAGTTTTCATTTTATTTTATTAGTTTCATCTGTGTTTGTCTATTTGTTTGTTGAGGAATCCTTTTTCCTGAAACGTTCATTGTACTGTGACTTCTTGTCA
>MUZC01000300.1:670647-681277 GCA_002072015.1 Radix auricularia | reverse complement strand
TATATATATATTCTCAACGGTTCTCGCATTCCATCCATATGTTAACATCAATTTAACAATGTGGTCAAAAACCATCTCGTCCTCAGAGGTTGTCCTTCATGTTCTCACCTACCCCAGAGTTTGGACCAAATGATGACGTCATACGTACGGAGCCCTACAGATCCAGCAACGCCTTCGTCATGGGCTTCATGGGGAAGAAACACGAGAAGACGGGCTACGACAATGCTGCCGTTGTTACCGACTAGTAAATCACAACACTTGGCGGCACAGGCATACATACTTACCCACATTCCACTTTCTATTGGAGTTCCATAACAACGTTATGAATTCCATTTCATTTGTCTCAATTGAGGCATTTGGAATTTTGGCTGGCAATATTAAAATTTTTATTCGTGAAACGAAATTTGTAAATAAAAAAAGTAAATGCGACTGAAAATGATGTTTTAGATGTAGTGATAATTTTTCTTGTATATAATGTGTGTATAAACATTAATTTTATTGTCCTAATGGTTCTCAAAAATCACTCCTTGTAAATATTGCACTTTATTAGCAATCACTATCAACACCATTATTTTTAATCAGGTTTTATACAGTAATAATTACTCGTTCTCGCTATGTCTCTCAGCATCAACCTCTTCATCAGTCATCTAGAATTTTTTTTTTCAAATAAGAATTTTGGAGCTAGGTTTTATTTAATAAGAGTTCCCCCTCTCCCCTTACTTTTTGAATCACGAAACCAACCTTACCCCCCTCCCTTACCGCACACTCCAGAAAGCACAATCGAATTGAAATTTAAAAAAAAAAATTATATTGTGCATCGTTCCATTTCATCCTTTAAAATGTTTGTACCATCTTGTAACAATGCTTAGTTTACGATGATTCTTCAAACTGGACTATAGAAAGGGGCCGTCCATGATATTACGCGATTTTGGCCGATTTTTACCCCTCTTCCACTTTTTTTCACAAAAACTTAACACCCCCCCTCAATATGAAATCACAAAGCTTTTACCCCCCCCCCTTTAAAGCCGTATCTTCTATTTGAAAGTGAGTATGTTTCAACTCACTTTTTTTTAACTATGTTTTTATTGTAAGTTTGCACGCTACACGCTTGAAGCCTATATAATACGCCATGAAATAATTTGAAAGAAATCAAATATTTAAGTTGAAGTTTTATTTAAAGTTGTGCGTTTTGAAGTGACGTCACATTTCTTAAACACCTCCTCCTCGTTACACATCGTCACATGTGTGACCCCCCTCCCCCATGCGCGTTACGTCATTTATGGACGGCCCCAAAGGTATATGCCTGATTAGTTACAGTCTGGGTTTCAACATTGTGTCCTAAGAGAGTTGCCTAATAAGTTAGGAAAGGTTTATTGGGGGTGGGGGGTGTGCAGAAGTGAAAGAGGGGAGTAATGTTGTCAAAGTTTTCACACTGTTGAGTTAGAATATCAATGTTTAGTTAAAAAAAGAAATATAATTTACTTGGTGAATACTTACCTTATTTTATTTTTATGAATTTAATGTCAATTTTATTAAGAAATTATTTTTATAATAATTATTATTACAATGTATATTGTTGTTGTTAGATCGGGTGCTAATGTAGGGGTGTAAATTAGTTTTTTCATAAGAGTTTTTTTCTTCTATTTTTGTATAATTTTTTTCAAGGCTTGAAATATTTATAGTTTTGACGTTTAAAAGACTAAACAAATAAATTGTCAAATATTTAAGAAGCAAAGAGCAATGTTTATCAGCATTTTATATGAAAGTAAAGAGAGAAAAACAATATTCATTTTGATAAGAAAATGTAAAAGTTTTGACAGTAGAAACGGACTTGCTTTTTCTAATTAAAAATAAAATAAATTTACTAATTTTTTGTTGTCACTTTGTTTTAAGCCCGTACTTGAATAGTTTCAAATAGAAAAGCTCTTTTAGAATAAGGCAACGCCAAGCTGACACTGTCCACAAGTTGTGGGTTATACAACATCTAACATCAGTCCAACCATCCTTGTTACAAAAGGAAAGTTAATTAATTTTATTTTTTTAAAAAATTACTGCTAATTTTAAACGCAGGTCTACTAGTTGAGTCCACTATTAGGTGCGGTCCTGTTGCAAATTAAAAAAAACAAAAACAATTTGTAAAACGTGAATGAAAGCTATGTCCATACGGAAACCGCCTGTTTAACATTCCTTCAATGGCTACATAGCTACCCTGGGTGTACCTGGAGTAAAACCTTTAATAAAAGAAACATAAAGAATTTAAAAAGAGAAGCAGACAAAAATTTAGGCTGCCGATGTTAAAATAAGGCTGTTCTTTAATCATTTTAATAAAGACATTTTCTATTTAAAAAAAACAACAACTTTAAACGCACTATTTTCAACATTTCAAATCCTGGAATAATTTACGTGAAGATCTGATTTTAGCTTTTTTTTTTTTCAATCCCTTATATTAACTTCGCCGTCTCGTCTATCTGCCTGTCAGTCGTGGATTCGCGGTCGGGCGGAAAAACAAAAGTAAATAAAAACAACCCGTAAAAACAAAGTTTTTCTTATACTATAAATCCCTTATATATGAGACAGAACTAAAAGTATTGATAATATTCAAAATAATAATATGCACTGCGCGACAAACATTTACCAACTGAACGTGACTGAACTCTCTTGGTGTAAAAAGGGGGACGGGTGGGGGTTAGGGGTGTGGTCACTCCTGGCTGGAGTGAACTTCAGCAAACCCGTAAATGTCAACAACAGACGGCTACCACACATTTATATAGAGATAAACTAAAAGTGGATTAATTTAATTACGGTACATTCGATCGATTTGAAATTTTGATACAATACATTGTTAGGTGGCATAAATCTATATGTAAAATTTCAGCTCGTAAGCATCACGGGAAGTTGGTCATTTTTTACTTTTGTTTTTTCCGCCCGATGGAAGGACCAAGAGAGAGACGGCGGTGAAGTCAATATAAGGGATTTAATAAACAACCCGTAAAAACAAAGTTTTTGATTATAAATCGTTTATATATGACACAGAACTAAAAGTATTGATTATATTCAAAGTAATATGCACCGCGAGAACAAAACAAAAAACACTTACAGGCTGAACGTGACAGAACTCTTTTAGTGTAAAAAGGGGATGGGTGGGGTGGGGATGTGGTCACCGATGGTTAAACTGAACTCCAGCAAACACGTGGATGTCAACAACAACAGAAGGCTACCATACATTTATAGAGAGATAAACTAAATGTGCATTCATTTAATTACGGTACATTCGATCGATCTGAAATTTTCATACAATGCATTGTTAGATGACACGAGTCTACGTGCAAAATTCCAGCTCGATAGCATTACGGGAAGTTGGTTATCGCAGTCCTATTCTATATGATATGTTTCTGCTAGCCAGGAGTGCTGTTAATGATCAAATTTAACAATAATCCAACAATCCCTTGCTGCAATGGCGTCACTAGGGGGAATGCGGTGGGGGCGGGCCGTCCCAGTTGACACCATCAGGGGGTTGACATCAGAAAGTAAAATTCTATATAATAGTTTCCATTATTTGGCGCCGGGAAACTCGGAGGAGTTCTATGGGTTACACCATAAGCTACCGCCCCGGGTGACACCAACCCTAGTGACGCTTCTGCCTAGCTGTCCACAAGATTTTCAAGCTCAAGGCAGGACAGAAGTCGATATCGTTCTGATTGATTGATATTATTATTAAACAGGGTGGTGTGTTTGAAATTACTGAGAAATTAAACATTGTCAGATCATAGGCTACTTGCTAAGTTATTTTTAACATTTTTATTGAAAATAAATAAATGGGACAGTAGTAGGGAAACCCCCCCCCCCCAACTTCTTTGAATATAGGCAACTTAGAAAGAGTTACTGGGCACCAAACACAAGTAAAAACATTGCAATGTCAGGGGAAACCCAATAACTCTATAATGTTTCCCTGACATATCCACCCTCTTCACTTTAGATTTAACTCACGGAGTTAAATCTACATATGAAATAAGATCAATACCCGATATTTATAACAACATTAAAAAAACAGGGTATTGAATCATTTTCGTTTGCAACCGCAAACAAAACAAACAAACAAGAAATTCTTAATTAATTACCTCTGTAACGTTGAATACATGAGTTTGTCATCTTTAACAACCTGCCCCAACAAGTAATCAAAATGACAATCATTGCTAAATTGTGTACCATAAAAAAAAAACAACCCAGCTTTATTAGCACTGTCCCCATCATGGGATCTTTTACGGAGCCCTTCTTGCTCATATAATAATTATCCTCCTATGTATCTTTAAATTCCCCATAGAGGACCTGTTACGGAGCAATCATTGCTCCCCTATGAATCTTTAAGTTCCCCATAGAGGGACCTGTTATGTATCTTTATAGTCCCCACAGTGGGACTCCCCATGTATCTTTACAGTCCCCATAGTGGGACTCCCCATGTATCTTTACAGTCCCCATAGTGGGACTCCACATGTATCTTTAATGTCCCCATAGTGCATGGGACGCGTGTGTTATGGGATCTCCTATCCATCCATACCAACCTATATAATTATTTATCTTAAACATAAGCATCGTAATAACAATCATCAATGTGAAATCAAATCAAAAAAAAATTATCAAAACACCATTATAATCACGAATAGCGAAATCATTGGAACACTGCAATCATCATAATCATAATTCTCATAAACTATTTATTTCATCGTAATAAATTTCATGGAAATCTCATCATAAGAATCTATTATCATTATTACATCTTCTTTTTTTTAAAAATCGTCCTGAGGTCTCCAGGAACAAAATATCTTACATCATCAAAACAAATTTTCATGGCACCAAAAATCACTTCATATAATAGCTAATAACACTGGTCATGGACTTCAAAAATACCTCAACACATATCAAAATAATGGCACGATATCACATGGACTCCAAAATTCAACTCCAAAAATTACCATATCATAGTTAAGACTAAGACAAATCCCATACACAGTTCCTCTTTATTTACAGCCATTAATACACAACCTCCCAAAAATTATACCTTAAAAATCATAGCCATTGGTCTTGATGGTGGTATAAATCTTTTGTCACCTATCTTAAACAAAAATCGACCCTTGTTTCTATTATACAGGCTGATGTATCCTAGCGCAAGCCTACGCGGCCCTTCCCACATGGCAAAAAATATGTTGCAACTGGTGTCAATATAACCACCCTGACCTCTATTAAACTTTTGACATTTCATGTGTGTGTCTTTTAATATCTCGGCGTACCAGCCATCTGCCCCCACACGACTCAACATTTCCTTGAGGACCCCAAAGATTAATAAACTCATTAGGCGTAACGAAAAAGCAAGACCGTCCTCTCTTTTTCGCGTAAACCTGTCTTGTGAGTTGTCGGTCAAGGTCTTTTGATTTCTGGCCAGTCTTGACCGCACATTGTCATTGTCCCTGTCCATGTGTAGCTCTGTATTTGTCTTGGTGTGTTTATGGATGTCATAAGCGTCACCTTTGTGTTGCCGTTCAAAACAATGTTCCTTTGAGCACATATATTGCATTGTGAACCCACTGCAGCAGTTTTCATTAATTTTCTTATTTTTCTCCTTGCGGACTATCACCATTTCCGCACCACGTGCGGCATGTCTATCTCTGTATTCATCACATTCAAAATGTGTAGGTTTCTCCACCTCTGTGGTTTTAATCGGCTCGGCCATTTCCTCAATAACTTCCAATTCATCTGAAACCCTCTGATTTTTGTCAACTTTTGTCTGCCAGGCTCCTATAACCCAATGATACTCATCTTTACTATATGGGTAAATAATTAGTAATTGAGACCTTTTGGACCGTTTCTGCACCCCACATGTCATATCTGTATCATTCCCTGTTAATCTCAGCATCAATTTAGACATTTTCTCTTCTTTTTCCTTTATGATTCTCCATAATTCTAATATGTCTTCTTTGTTATGTGCTACCTTTATTCTTAACGTCTTATTCTCTTCTTCTTTCTGAGTCATTCTTTCTTTACTATATTCATTCTCTATCTTTATTTCCTTTAGCTCCTTCTGTAATTTCTCTATAATTCCATCTTATCAGTCAGCGCATTTTTCAGCCCTGTTATATTTTGGTTTGCATTGATTAAGTTTAACTCCATCTCTGCTAGCTTTACGTCTTTACCCTTAAAAATCTTTATCAAGTCAGAATACACTTTTTCCATTTCAATATTTTCCATGTTCAAGTTCATGTACTTTAATTCAGCTTCATTTTGTTTTATTTTGTGCTCCGTCTTCAATTGCTCTAGTAAATCGTCCCTTTCAGCTAAGGCTTTACTCAGATCTGCTGTTTTTGTGTTCGCAATAATATATTTGTATCACTTTCTATCAGTTTTTCATCTTTAATCTTGACTATATTTATCAAACTAGACAACTCTTTCTCCATTGAGTCAATTTTCAATTTTAAGCTCACTACCTCGATTTCCTTTTCATCTAATTTTGTTTTGTGGTCACTTTTTAATTTTTCTAATAACTCATCTTTGTCCTTAGTTATTTTGAGCAAGTTAGCTTTTTTCTTTATTAGCTTGAACTAATAGGCTGTGCTTTCCGACAATTACCATTATTAATCCATCTTTAGCTTCCTTTAGCTCTGTTTTGTAATTCTCGACTTCCATTTCCACCTCTGTAAGTCTATGTTGAACACTATCCAATTTTGCTTGTAAATCAATTACTGCCATTTTCTGTCCCGCGATTTCCTTGTCTTTGTCGAACAATGATGTTTTTAACCTGTCCACGAGGCTAAGTTTGTCTGCTAATTCCCAGTTTAACCCATCTATTTCTTTCTTATTTTCGGCAGCACAGTTTGTAAGAAACCTTATTTCTTTTTCTTTCTTCGCTGATTCTTCATCTTTCCTTGAATACTGTTTTTGTAAACACCCTATTTCTTTCTCATTTTCGGCAGCACGTTTTTTAAGAAACATAATTTCCTTTTCTTTCTTCTCAGAGTCTTCATCTTTCCTTGAATACTGTTTTTGTAACCACTCTATTTCTTACTCATTTTCGGCATCACGGTTTCTCATGAACATAATTTCTTTTTCATTCCTCTCAGATACTTCATCTTTCCTTGTATAATGTTTTCTGTTCTTAGGAACCTTCTCACGACATTCACTAATTGTTTTACTATTGTACTTTTGACCACCCTGGATCATGTTTTCCTTTTTATACTTGAGGACGTTAACCGGCTTCTTGGGATTTTCGTATCTATAATACTCAAACTGGCCAGATTGCGGGTCCGCCACCCTATAAACTTCTTCCGTCAGATACGGATCTTCACAATAAATGCTGGCTAATCCGTAGAGTTCTTCACCCTTGCTATCGTCACTGTCATAGTCTTCCGTCTCATCCATAGCCCTTCTCTGTCTTTTTGCCTCTAATGCTGCCTGTCTCTTTTCGTATTGTCTCAGTTTCTTCTCATCTTTTTTCTGTCGCTGTCTCTGTCTCTCTTCATTTTGTTTCAGAGATTCTTCAGCGTCTTTTCCCCACTTTAACCTAACTTCTTCAATTTTGTTTACCCACCGTCTATCATTCCCTGCCATTATTTTATGTAACTTGTATTTGCAAATTTGTATTATAGAAAAACAGAAAAGATTATTATACAACAATCACTTCTTACAATGTCTAACTCTAACGTAACTACTTACGTAACTTGCTTGATCTAAGAACCATAACACTTCCAAATTATTGTCCATCATAAAAACCTAAAACGAAATTGTTCAAACCAAAGCCAAGGAGCCAAGCAACACAGTTCAATAGCTCGATGAATGGATACCTGGTCCCAGAACTGGCCCACGTTTCGATGACTCTCGGATCACTACGGTTACCGGCTACACACTGGATGTGTACATAACTGTCAACGTTGTGATGACTCACAGACCACTGAGATTGCACACGGGATGTGTACATGACTGTCCACGTTGCGATGATTCATATGAATCGCCACCGAAAGCACGCTCGTCACTGACCACGGTGGAGCGCATACACTACTAACCTTGTTGGAAGTAGAAGTACGACTGGACGTCTGGTGTAAACCGGATGCCTGAGGTTTTTTTTCTGCCTTGGTCCACAAATAATCCCAGACGGTAGCCCCCAATGTTACGTCGTTGTCTGGGTTATTTGTTATGACCAAACGGACAGGTCAACTCAGGATATAACACCAACACTCTTGAACATCTATAACTTTATTAACAGCATGTCGAAAGTTCCTCCATTTACAAACACGATCTATCTCTCGCTCACAACAACTGCCATCGCACTACGTCACATTCACACTATTACGTCAACCTCTTTCATACCGTGCGCACCGCACCAAACACAAGTAAAAACATTGCAATGCCAGGGAAAACCCAATAGCTCTATAATGTTTCCCTGACACAGGTGTCCTATCAGTTTGTATTGAGGGGACAACAGCAGTAGTCTTTTTAGTTTTAGACTCATTTTTCTTTTTACACTTGTTACGGCTAGATAGCGAAGTCAATAGTGCGCTCGCCTCACAAGTTGAGAGCGTGGGATCGAGCCCACGCAAAGCTACAATATGAATGAGAAAATGACTAACGCTAAGAAAGTCATCCGCTGACCTGGAAGGGAATTAGGGCACCCACCAGGTATACCAAGCCCCGAGTAAGCTCTAATGGAAACATTAGCGTCCCTTACGACCATCGGTCATATTTTACTATTTTAATGTATGTGAATATTAAGTACATTTATGTAGCAGCACATTGTCTCAGAATGTCAACATTGATGAGTTGAAAGTGAGAATTTCCAAGGCAAGAGCATTATTTGGAAAATTACATAACACTAATGATAATGTCTGCAACAGAAGTGGAATGGGCATCTAAAAAAATAAAAGTATACAGAGCTGTAGTGCTACTTACACAACTATACGAATTTATTCGAATTATGAGATAAGATAAGAAGGCCTCCTTACACATGAGATAAGATAAGAAGACCTCCCTACACAATAGATAAGATAAGAAGACCTCCCTACACAATAGATAAGATAAGAAGACCTCCCTACACGTGAACATCTGTTCTTGAGGAAAAAATTGTGTTAGCGCTTGACTTACATTCTAAACTTTTTAACTGTTATGAGTAGCCCTCAAAACATTTAATGGCCACATTTGTATCTTTTTTTTTATTGTTGTTGCAGCTGTGCAACATTTGAGATATGAAGAAACTAACCCCTGAATATGGGTGGAAGATGGTCCTCAATAAGTTAACCCCCGAATTACAACATGTTTAAATTCTTAGCGTATGAGCAGTAACATATTTAAAAAATTTCATACGTGTTGGAAAAAATTGACACCTGAAGAAGTAACTAGTAAAACGAGATCAGATGCTGGAACTTTACACAGTTCAGTGCAATATTTTTCTTTTCTATAGTATTTCAATTTGTGGGAACACATTTTCTTTAAAATAAATAATGCCAACCCACTTCATGGAACAAAGTTATGTGCTGTTATAGATTATAGGGAGTTGGAGACATCAACTGAACGCCGTGCTGGAAGGAGAATAAGTATAAGTGGAGAAAATTCACAACGAGAGATGTTTTCATCCATAGATGCAATTATAAAAGAAAGTAATAGAACCCACTGATGAGTTGCATGTCCCTGCAAGAAGATAATCGTGTATAATACTATCATGTAAACTCAGTGGCGTAGCTAGGGGGGGTGGAGGGGGCGGTCCGCCCCGGGCGGCACTCATTGAAGGGGCGGCATTTTTGGGCATTTGAAAAATAAACCCAGTCATTTTCCAAAAACCGCCCCTTTTCTTTTGAAGAGAAAAAGCCATAGTGCAACAAAAAGAATCTCAATTTTGAGTTTAAATTAACGGATTCGTGGACATTTGTTTGATTAGATAATGGTTGTTATAACTAACGCAGAACAGTTTTAAAAATTTTAAATCGCTCAAAAAAGGTAACTATTTGTTTGCAAAATTAAGCTGTGTACGTCACAGATGGTGCTTTTATAAGAAAACTGCACAAAAAACAACAACACATCACCCCTGGTTAGAATATATGTAGTATTAATATCGCACGACAGTGTTAGCGTGGAATTTCGACATTCGCAGAATGATGCGCTAACAAGTACCTACATGACATAGTGGTTCAAATAGTGTGTTTAAATTGCAAGTAGTAAATTATATTACTGTTTCGGGTTTTATCAAATTATTGTAAGGTAACTTATTAAAAATTAAATTAACTTTGTTTTTATTGGATTAAAGTAACAGATATAAGTTGGATTTTTCATTAATATACGGTTATTCATTAAAAATGAACGATTATTCATTTCTCCGTTAATAAACACTACAATAGTATAAATAATTCCGAAAAAGACATACTTAAAAAATTGAAGCGTCTTGGAAAATTGTCATCTGAAGTAACGAGTAGAACGAGATCATATGCTTGAATTTTACTCAGTTCATGACATCATTTACTTTTCTATGATATCTCAATTTATGGGAACCCGTCTTTTTTAAATTAATGCAAACTATGCAAACTCATTTGATAAAACAAAGATATGTGCTAATATAGAACGCTGTTACAGAGAAATGGAAATATCGACTAGATACCAA
>MUZC01000300.1:656077-668282 GCA_002072015.1 Radix auricularia | reverse complement strand
AAAGCCGTATTTTCTATTGGAAAATCAGCATGATTCTAATTTATTTTTTTGGCAGTTAAATACTTTTTAGTGTAAGGCTGCACTCTAATATCGTAACACGTGTACAACCCTGTAAAACTTTATTAAATTAAGTTTCGGTAATCATATATTTAAGTGGAACTTTTATTTAAATTTGCACGTTTTTATTTGACTTCAAATGTGTGACACCCTCCCCCCCCCCCACATGTGTGACGTCATTTATGGACACCCCTAAAAGGGTGGCAAATTGGAGACCGCCCCGGGCGGCAAAAGCTCTAGCTACGCAACTGTTCTTATGACTAGAAGTTGGGTGTGTTCTTTCGACTGATGGTAGTTATCATATTTTCTGCCTCTTTTAATCATGTGGCTACAAGCAAGTCCTCAACAACAACCTACAAATCTTGCTGGTCATGCAGCTTCTCAAAACATCATTTTCTTCTACAAGATTGCAATGCGATTTATAGAGAAATAATCATTTGACTATTTTCCAAAGGTTTTATTTTTGGTTGCATTTTCCATTTCAAAAAAGATAACTAAAATGAAGACTTTGACACTTGGATGCCTATCGTTACAAGACTTATAAACATAAGCAATATAATCATTGACACTCAAATAAGTTTAAGCAGAATATGTTTTATTTAAGACCAAACCAAACAAACAACAAACTCTATCATTATGAAACAAGTCATGATAATAAACATAATGAATTATGTATCTTAGTTCTGATACAGACTGATCTATTAGTAGGATTTAATCAGTTACCAATCAGGGTGCCAGATTAATCAGTGACCAATCAGAGTGCCAGATTAATCAGTGACCAATCAGGGTGCCAGATTAATCAGTGACTAATCAGAGTGCCAGATTAATCAGTTACCAATCAGGGTGCCAGATTAATCAGTGACCAATCAGGGTGCCAGGTTAATTAGTCAGTGACCAATCAGGGTGCTAAGTTAATCAGCGGCATTTTGCTTTCATTGAACTAAATTCTGGGACAACTAAATTCTTCTTATAAAATATGAGAACATGCCCTTCTTGCTGATATTCGTTCCACTTAACCATTTAATCAGTTGGGTGCATATTTTCTTTTATAGTACAGTGTTACTCAGGTACTTAACAATTAATAGTAAGGCACGTAAAGACAACATGATCTATTCATCTATCTTAATTTTATCATCCATAATAAAAAACTGCAAATGATTCCAAGGTAAACAAACCTCAAAGTTTAAATTGTTCAAATATCCCGACTTCATACATTTGCCAAAACAATAATTTTAATAATTTTTTTTTTTTTAAAAATGGAGATTTGTATTTAAAGGGTAGGGTAAGGTAAAAGTGGGGGACAAAGTTAAGGACACACTTTGGATTTACTCTGATATATTTGAATAAATTAGTTAAAGTGTTTAAAAACTCTGTCAAGAAGAACTGACTGACCACAGTTAATTAAATGGAGCACACAATGCCATGAAATACACTGCCATATAATATTTTAATGTCTTGTACTATTGGTAGAATATATAATATCATGCATTACTGGTACAATTTATAATCAAATGTACTACTGATACAATATATAATCTCATATACCACTGGTACAATATATGATCTCTTGCACTACTGGTACAATATATAATCTCATGTACTACTGGTACAATATATAATCAAATGTACTACTGGTAAAATATATCATCTCTTGTACTACTGGTACAATATATAATCAAATGTACTACTGGTAAAATATATAATCTCTTGTACTACTGGTACAATATATAATCAAATGTACTACTGGTACAATATATAATCAAATGTACTACTGGTACAATATATAATCTCATGCACCACTGGTACAATATATAATCACATGTAATGCTGGTACAAAATATAATCAAATGCACAACTGGTACAATATATGATCTCTTGTACTAATGGTACAATAGATAATCAAATGTACTACTGGTACAATTTATAATCTAATGTACTACTGATACAATATATAATTATCAAAAGTACTACTGGTACAATTTATAATCAAATGTACTACTGGATAATTTATAATCAAATGTACTACTGGTACAATTTATAATCAAATGTACTACTGGTACAATATATAATCTCATGTACTACTGGTACAATATATAATCTCATTTACTACCATCTCATATGACCATCAATTGGTCAAGGTAAGCAATAAGAAATCATTGAATGATGGCCACTGATTGGCATTGTTCTAACCCTTTTGCATTTTTAAATAAAGCTTTGCTGACTTAAAAAACAAAATTACTTAATCACTTCTAAAATCTTTTAAAAATCAAATACTTGAAATTGGCTTGCAAAATTCAATGCAAATTTAAGATTGGAATAACTGAACAAAGTCATTAAAAAAATTGTCATTAGAAATCCTCTTAAAAATAAATGTCTTAAATTAACAACAGTCACAGCAAGAAAAAGAAGAAACTAAACAATCCCTTACCATGATAATGTCTACAAAACTCTCCCATCCGAACCATACAATTGAAATATTTTTTCAAAGTCATCCGAGGAAGTGCTTCTAAAACAAACATCAGCTGGTTGTTTTTTTTCCAGACTTGTGAGCAGCAACATAATTGCAGACAAAAGCTTTGGTCTTAAAGATCATAGATATGGTAAAACCCTATCCAAAACTCCCTTCAATAAACATCAACAGATAAGTATTGAGAGGCACCTTAAAAAAAGACAAAATCCTCACTTTTACTCCATAAAACAAAATGAACATCTTTTAAGCACTTGGTCAAAAGTAATTTTTGTCTACTTTTTAACTAAGCAGATGAATACAACATTTTTAAAACAACTTCTGTAAATAAATTTATTTTTTGTCATGAATTGGCACTTGTCAATAAATAGTCTCTTTGCTATTAAAGGAGTGATAAACATGACATGAATTGCACTAGTCAATAAATAGTCTCTTTGCTATTAAAGGATGAATGAGCATGATATCTGAATTTGCACTAATAAATAGTCTACTGTATAAGGAAAAATGACAATGATATTTGACTTTGCACTTGTCAATAAATGGCCTCTTTGCTATAAATGGACAAATGAACATTATATATGAATTTGAACTTGTCAATAAGACAAATGAACATGATATATGAATTAACACTTGTAAATAAAAGGTCTCTTTCCTATAAATGAAAATGTTGTATGACTATTCAATTTTTACAACTGTTGTGATTAATCTCAATTTAAAATGAAATGAAACTTAATTATTGATTTAAAAATTATTTTTGGTCTAAGCTTTAAAATTCATAAAATAAAGAAAATAATTGACTGAACTTAACTTTTAAATGTCAGGCATTCAAACTGAAATAAAACTTGTATCTCAGTTTTAATAAAATGTATTTTCAGTTCAATTGAAGTTCAACGAATATTCTTCAAATTTGATTGCCATTGTCCAGATCAATTTAAAACATATAAATATAACAATATTAAAACAGGAGAGGTAGGTGATAAAAGACAATAATTATATCTGATAAGGCTCTGTGGGCAGGATTTAATTTTTCTTGATGCATCTCCACAACCAATTAAGCAACCCTATTGCAGCTTTACTGACTGGACTCTTGCCCTGTTGACAGTCCAGACTGGTTAGTCATAGTCATAGCATCAACATGGTACAATACAAAACAGGTGAACAAGGTAAGGCAAATGACAGTGTACAAGATACAAGGCATAACAGCTTCTAGTGAATAAGGTACAACAATTAACAGCTTCTAGTGAACAAGGTACCACAATTAACAGCTTCTAGTGAGTGAACAAGGTACCACAGTTAACAGCTTCTAGTGAACAAGGTACCACAATTAACAGCTTCTAGTGAGTGAACAAGGTACCACAATTAACAGCTTCTAGTGAACAAGGTACAACAATTAACAACTTCTAGGGAACAAGGTACAACAATTAACAGCTTCTAGTGAACAAGGTACAACAATTAACAACTTCTAGGGAAAAAATGTAACACATATCAACTTTTAAAGAACAAAATACAATACAAGATAACTTTTAATGAACAAATTACAACACACAACAACCTCTATTGAACAAAATGCAACACGTATTCAACATTTAACTTTTAGTGAACACATTACAAATCATATCTACTAAGGAACAGAATACAACACATAATAAATTTTAGTGAACAAATTACAAATCATATCTACTAGTGAACTTTCAACATGCTGTTAATAAAGTTATAGATGTTTCAAGAGTGTTAGTGTTTTATCTTGAGTTGGCCAGTCCGTTTGGTCATAACAAATAACCCAGACAACGACGTAACAACCACCATTATTTAAACGCTCCAATAAAATTAAGCAATTATGAATACATAATTGAAGAATGTTCATGTGTGAACATGTTGCTATACATTGTGACAAAATTATTGGTTATGTTTAGATCTGTAAGGTTATTTATGTCAGAACAAGGGTTCAATGGAGGTTGTACATATATAGGATGATCAGAGGGTTTAGTTTTGTGATATTTATTTTTTTAGTGTTATTTTCTTGAGTCTTTTTTCCCCTGATTTTTTTGTCTTCAATGTTAATATAAACAAAATCAACAAGGCAATGGTTATTCCCAAGTTACACGTAATAAAAAATAAAAGGAAACTTGATTCCTGATTTTTTAAAGACTTTCCAATAACCTTGGCTAGAGTGGGGAAACTTTCCAAGAAAGTAGATACTTTGGATTTCAAAGCAGCTAAGTTTCTTCATTTTATTTTTTATTTTTATTTTATTTGTGTATTGTATGTTCGTTGAAAAAGGCTCTTTGCCGAAACGTTCGCTGTTTTGTTACGTCCGGTCAGGCTAACCCTTACCTTGTTTACGTCTTTTCCATTTAATTTTTTATAAGCCTGATTGCAGTCCTACCCCTCATTTTGTTTACAACTTTTTCATTACTATTGTATACTATCTTTGGGCTAAGTCCCTTCTCAAAGTTCCTGGGGCGCATGGAAAAAGGGAAGAAATTTCTTAGGGTGCGCTCTTTTGAATCAGCTGTTACAAAGTTATGGAAACAGTCTAGTAAAATGTTAGATGGAATGTGACAACAAAGACATTTTAAAGAAAACTTTAAAGATATTTTTTTAGGTAAGGTATATTTTGAAGATCTGAGTGTTACAAGCATGCAGAGTTAGTGGAGCTGAGTGGTGGCATGGACATAAGCACTATAGAAGAAAGCAATCGTCATCATCAATAACAAAGTATAGCTGTCATATCTGTCTATAATGTAAAAACTTAGAAAGTATTTAAGCAACTTACTGTTTGTGAAGAGAGTTTGGAATGCTTGTCAGGTGCAGATTCCTGACTCTTAGAGTCCTCTGACATCGAAGACGTGTTCCCTTTCTTTAAAGTGACAGTTGAACATGGCCCCGAGGGGTCAAAATCTTGCAGATGTTGAGGATTGTTCTGAAAACATTTAGCCCCATATTTGCAGGGAAATTTGACCTCAAAAGTGAAACATATGAAACAGTAAAAACAAGCTGAAAGTACTTTATTATTAAATTTGATTTTTAATTTATCTCAGAAAATATTACAGGATTTGCTGTTAAATTTTTTTTATCCATCCAGGTACTGCAAAATATCACTAAAACTACACCAACATAATTTTCACTCTAATCTCACAGACAAAGGCCCAAATAAATTTAGAAATAATTTCCCTTATAGTCTTATGGTCATCATCAAAGACAGATCATTTTAATTCCACTGTCTGCAGGATTTTTTTTGTCCCCCATAACCTCGTGGTGGTAGGGGGTTCTAATGTTTCCATTAGAACTTTCTCGGGGCTTGGTAGACCTTGGTGGCGCCCATCTCCTCTCCAGGTCAGCGGAGGACTTTTCAGTGATAGTCTTCGTCAACATTTTTATTGTGGCTTTAATGTGGGCTAGATCCGATGCCCTTCAGCTTGTGAGGCGAGCGCACTATGACTTGGCTATCTACCCGTCTACAGGTTTGTATTGTTTGATCATTTTATTTAGTAAGCTCACACCAGTCACTGACTTTAACCCCACCCCCAAGCTCTTTTGATCAACAACATAGTTGAAGCCATGGGGTAAAGAAATATTTTATTTCAATAAAATAGACTTTAACAAAAGACATGATCATATCCAAACTAAAAACTTACCTTTTTCCAAGGAGATTCCATATAGTTGCTGTGAGGAATTAGAAGTTTGTTAGCCTTTTCCATAGAAGAGCTCCAATTTGACTTAACTGACTTTTTATCATTAAGTCTGTTGTCATTTTTCAAACTACTTCTCTTTCTGTTGACCTCATTGTTTCCAATATTATCATTGTTGTCACTACCATCAGCATCAACATCACTATTGTCATCATCCTTACTTAAGCCTTTCATCACATATAAGTCTGTCTTTTGTTTGGACTGCTCAAAGAGTTTCTGGTCAGAGATTAGAAAACGGAGTTTTAAAAAATTATTTAAAATACAATGCAGGATTGTGGGGACTGGGGATATGAGTCAACAAGATAACAAAGGGGGTTAGGTGGCAATCGGACCCATCTTTGCTACACCAGAGGAAAGAGTTCAATGTTTTCATTTAAAACACATCATAATTATATATTTTATACAGAAGATATTCCTTGGTAGATTGAATGGTGCCATTTATAAAAATATTTTTTTTTCAGAAACAACTCAGTGAGGTGCAGCTTGAATGTCTTAAATTTAGAGTTGAATAACAAGAGTTTAAAATTGTAATCCTGTCTTGGACATATCTCTTAGAACATCAGACCTGCCAACTTGCCCAAAAAAAAATCTGTAGATGGTGCGCGCACAAGTCGGGATCGCAAGTCATTAGCGCCATGGCCGTTGTCTAAATCTATACAGTTAATTATCAATAGTTAAATAATAAAAAGTTAAGGCAATAATCATTTACCTTCATTTTCATGTAATAGTCCACAGAATGAATATTAATATCATTACAAATGTACATATATACATATGCACAGAACAGAATAATCATTATTTACATGTGTACACAACTTGCATGTGTTCATTTTGACAACATTTCTCTTGTGGCCTTTTTACATTTGCCCCACAACTCTTTGGACATATGTAAGTTGCCATGGCAATTGGTAACTTTGGTGACCAACATATTAGACAGAGTCTCCACTTTCATAGAGGCCCTTGACTCTGTATAGTTTTTCTTGACAATAGAAAAAATTCTTTCGGCATCTGCATTGCTGTGAGGAATGCAGCACACTGCAAGCATGGCAGTAGCCAAATCCTTTAACGGCACTTGGTCTGTTATTAGATTTTTAAAGTTTTTCAGGAAGTGCCACAGTTATCCACCCTGGTTGAGGTAACCCAAGGAGGTTTGATTATACGGAGATGCCGTGACGTCAATAGGCTGAAGCCAGACCACGCCCACGGCAGCCATCTTGGCGTACTCAAAACATTGGAAGCTGTTAGTGTGTACGTTATATTATTGTAATATTTGAACGTTATAAAATACTGCGTAATAAATTATAATAAACATTTTGTTTGCGTTGGGCGTTTCTTTTTTTTTTCTATTTACTTATCTGTACACTGTTGTTGTTTCGAATAAAGATATATANACTATGTTGTATGCTATTAAAATTATTGAAAATTATAAGAGCATAATTAGAAGTTTTTACTGATGCTAAGACTAAGTCCGAACTGATGCTTACCTTAGCATTAATAATGATAATAATGTTATAATCCTTCTATTTAATGATTTTGTTGTTCAATTTTTGTTATAGTTATATCTTACTCATACACACAATCTTCTTTTTACAAAGATGAGGATCTATACATTTGACAAACACTTAATATTTTACATATATAATTATAATCAATAACTAATACTATTATTATTACTATTAATTATTAGCAATATTAAAGTCAGTATACAAAGAAATACAGGTCCCATTGACATTAGACCTTAATACTATTAGTATTAGTTTTCTAGTTATAATCGTATATCTTATTTTAATTTCTTAACTTATTTATATTATTTTTAAATTATGTGGTGTGCTATTAAAATTATAAGAGCATAATTTAGTAAGAAGTTTTTACTGATGCTAAGTCAAAGTCCAAATACTGATACTTACCTTTGAATTAATAATAATAATGATAATAGTAGTAGTGTTATAATCCTTTTATTTAATGTTTGTTGTTCCTTTTTTGTCATATCTTACTCATCGTCTTCTTTTTACAAAGATGAGGATATATACATTTGACAAACACTCAAAAGAAGTGGGACGTGGTGGTCGAGAGGTAGCGCTCTTGACTGTCATACCGATGGTCACGAGTTCGAATCCACACGAAGGTGAGGATTTGTTCTCGTGGCCTGAGGAGTCCCCGAGTCACCCAGCTCCGAATGGGTACCTAACTAGACAATATTTAGGCGGCTGGGGTAATGCGTGGAACCCCTATAGCCGTGGCCTGTGACCGCTGCATCACTTGCCAACAGATCATCTCTTATGGTCTGTGGACGCAATTATCTTCTGCATAGAAGGAGCGTCTGTATATCTAAGATAAGATAAGATAAAGAAATAAATTTCAATTAAAATTAGATAATATTACTAAATAACATAAGAATAATTACAAGAGATAAAAATAATAATACGTTCTTTTTAATTATGTATAGTCAAACTAATAAGTCAGTGCTCTGCAAATTTTTTTATTTATATCGCATAATAATATTCATTAATATATAGTTATATAGGCATAGCCTTTGTAGGCCTCGATCAGCTGATCGCATAAATAACTTTACATACCATACATTATGATACATTACAGCGCTTTAAAATTTATAATTGACCCATTAGAATATCTAGAGCACCAGAAATGAACTAGGGCCTTAGGAGACTTAAGAAAAAAACGTTATGACAAAATACAAAGTTCATTGGAGTCGTTACCAGTATGAGAAAACTGGTATCCTAATGAAAGCTGGTGGAATGTTTTGAGTACAGCAATATGGCGATAGGCTCCGCCCACTGGCTTCACCCGAGGGCGACCATCTGATAGCAGACGCCACCTCCGTGTAATCAAACCTCCTTGAGGTAACCACTTCCTTTGGTAGGTCCATAATCTGGTACTTCCTGAATTGTTTCTCATAGGAGTCCAGTGAACAGGTCATTGGAATTTTCTTTTAAAAAAATTGAAGGTCAGCAAAGGTACCACTATCTCTCCAATAATAGTAATAATCAACTCAGTGCTTTCAAATAGTGTTCCGCCATTGAAGCATTCACATGTTGATATTTTCACTTTTAATATTTGTTTTAAAATTCAAATCTCACAACAGCACTCCATCTAAGGTATATAATAAATTATAATTTCTACCTTGAGCATTGGCAAGTCAGTTGCCTTCTTCCAAGTTTTATCACTTAAGAATTCATTCATCCTTGGATAACGTAAAGAGATACAATCTGCTGTGTGGGCCTCATATATGTGAACCACTTTCTTGCTGAACTCTTGACCAATAATCTTCAACACTGGGGATTTCTTGGGATTTCTGACAACAAGATCTGGGGTCATACATTTGTTGACGTGAAGCCATTCGGGGACCTATGACAGTTGGAAAAAACACATTAAATTATTTTATTGATAAACAACTCTTACAGGTTCCCCAAATATTGTCCCCAGTTGCCCATCAATGTCACAGGTTGTCCCAGCATGTTCCCTGATTGTCCCAGCATGTTCCCTGATTGTCCCAGCATGTTCCCGGATTGCCCGAGCACAGTGGTGTAGCACGAGTTTCTGCTGTCTGAGACAGATGCCTAGTTTGCCCCTATAAAATAGTAAACTTTTATAAGGAGAAGACAATTTATATTTACAAGAAATACTAAGAACATTATTAATTGAAAAGCTTTTTGGTTGATAAAAATTAACAATCTCTGCTTTTTCTCATGCCAGAGTATTTCATGGCGATTTCAATATCATTACCAGTCATTTATGCTCAAAAGCCAAAGTGGCTACTCTATAATTGTACTCATTGTTGATCATATTGATTTTTTATTAACCTAAGTTCAGATAAGCTCCTCTCAAAGCTTAAACTCACCTTCCTCACTTAAAGAATCCAAACCCTCCATTTCTAACACTCACAAAAAATTTGAAAACTAATTTTAAAAAAACAACAAAAAAACAAACACATCAAAGAGACCACTAGTGGAAATATAGTAGAATATATCTACATCTACAACAGAATAAACAGGGAATCACGTGCCTGGGGTCCTGCTATTTAAAAAAAAAACATGAGATTATAACCAATGGTAGTAGTGGCCACTTTTGGCAGTTTTGCCCCTTCTGAGGGATATGACAGTTTTGACCTGTTGTGACTGGCAGGTGCTTGTATCAAACTGCAATGAGCTCATTTTGAATTTGACGTGACTTAAGAACATTTTTACACACTTCATTTTTACATGATGCTCTCAGGCTAATAGACTGAACTTTTCAAGCAGATACAGAGGCGTCACTAGGGTTGGTGTCACCCGGGGCGGTAGCTCATGGTGTCACCCGGGGCGGTAGCTCATGGTGTCACCCCCTCATGATTTAATCCATAGAACTCCTCCGTGTTTTCCAGTTCCAAATAACGGGAATATATAGAATTTTATGGCCTGGTGTCACCCCCCTGTTGGTGTCACCCGGGGCGGCCCGCCCCCTCCGCACCCCCCTAGCGACGCCACTGAGCAGATACACTAATATTGTCATCTCTCTGGCCTTGAAAAGCAAAACTCTATTTTGCCGGGCATTTAGTAACTTTAAACATTCTAAGAAAAATTTATTGCCACTTTTATTTTGTTGTTGTCACAACAAATTGCTTTTCTTTTTCAATAATATTTCCTAATTTATGCTTTTATTTCAAATTCCTTTCCTTTGAAAGAATTCTGGTAGGTTTAAGCAGTTAAACTACTTAAATCATAAATGACTACTTTGGGATTTAGTTTCTGCCAGTCATAAAACCATCAGACGAGAAAAACTTTGATTCCATTGGTGAGCTTATTGTGCGAAATGAACTGCATTAAAAGGAAAATAACTATAATTTGAGAATAAGCCATCTAAATATGTAATATATTTTACCATTAGTTTACATATGAGAAAATGAACCTTAAGTTAGCCATCCCAACTGACCTTCTATCAAATCCTTTATTTTAACTCAGCGTCTGGTTGATTGTTTGTCGCAAAACTTTGGATCGATTTAAACCCACTGAACTGTATTCTAGCGAGCTGAAATTTTGCAGCCTGACTTGGGCTGACAATAAAAATAATCCATCAAAATATCAGATTGATTGAATGTACTGTAATTAAATTAATGAATTTTTAGATTATCTCTTTGTAGCATGTAAATTTGTGATAGTTTCGCGATGCGTATCATATTGAACAACATTTTTAATATTTTCCTGTCCCGCACTGAGGCGCGTATTATATAGATGATACTCTTTTAAAATATATTCCCGATCTGTAAATGTTAATGCTAACATGTCCTTGGTGCGCATTATATTAAACATGTTCTTATAAACCTTTTCCAGTTATCAAATTGATCTGAAATTTAGCATGCAGACTGAAGTAGTTGTTTTTTTTACAGTAAATCCTTTATATATTTGAGACATAACTAAACTTTTGGATTTTTGAATTTTTGATTGATGCGTATTATAATTAACATTCTTTTAGTTATGTCTCATTTATAAAGGATTTATAGTCAAAAACTGTGTTTTTTTGGGGTGTGTTTTTATTGTAAGGTTCGAGTCTGATTTGGAGAAGTTGCACTAATATAGCAAATTGCTGTTATTCAGACCATTTACTTATATCATTAGAGTCACTGTGAGATTTTTAATTTCATTATTTACTGTCAGAACATATATAGTAATTATTGTCCTTTCTAAATAAAAGCATCAGTTGAAAAACTTGAAGAATTAATTTCAGGCACCCACATTTCATTTAACGGGACATAAAGTTCATAAAGGTAAAACACACAAGATGTGTGAAACAAGATTTTCATTAGGCTTAAATTTCTTCTTTACACAAATAATTTTCATTGACTTAAAAATTATAAATGAACAATGATTTAGGATGGCTGTATAATCAGCAATTTTTTAAAAAATGGGTTATCTAGTGCCTAGAGTATGCCTGGAATATTGACAGAAACATAAAAACCAGTGGCAGATTTAGCTTTGTCTGCGTGGGGGGGGGG
>MUZC01000300.1:588008-653114 GCA_002072015.1 Radix auricularia | reverse complement strand
AAAAATATCAGACTCTGGTTCCAACGCAAACTCAAATCGTCGCCTCAAGCCATCCAAAAAGGTGACTGCTAGCTCTTTTAGTGATGCGTCCAGAGCTTGATCAGACTGTGCCTCAAGAAGATGATATTCTATGTCCATAAGTGCTGGAATTACTGATGACATAACAACTTTATCGCCTTCGAGTAAACGTGTATGTTCGGCAAATGGTTGCAGAAGCTTCAGTAACTGATCTATTTTTTGCCATTCACTTGAAAGAAGAGTGTCCCTTTCCATTTCTTTCGCTACTGCATTCACACTAACCTTCAGTTCAATTAGTCGCTGCAGTAGAAGGAATGTGCTTGACCACCTTGTGGGACAATCTGCAATAAGAGTTTTCTTGCTCTTCAACACTAGCTTTTGGGTTGCAACAGATGATTTTCTAAACTTTTCAACCATACGCCTCGCTGAATCAAGTATCGGTTGTATGGCAGCACACTTTGACATCTCATTAACAACTAGTTGCATAGATTGAAGCACATATGCGTTTCAATTTCAAATAGTGACCATCAACAGTCGTTTCTGCCCTTGCATCCTCATAGTATTTATCTTGATTAATATTGTCAACCTCATCATCATCTTCCTCATCAGAATCAGTGCCAGTGCCAGTTTTGCATCTATCAACAAACATGGTTTTACAAGCTTTTATCATGTTAGCGACATTGTCCGTAATAACTAGCATAACTTGGCTAGTTTTTATACCCCATTTTTCGAAGCAATCGCTAACTTTAGCAGGAATCATATCACTTGTATGAAAATGACTAACAGTAAACACTTTCAGTGTTAAATGTTCACCTTGCTGTATAATTGGATTGTACAAACAAGCTGAAACACCAAGGAACGCTGCCGCCAGGCCCCTTTTAAGACTAAATATCCACGCAAAGGGTAAGACGCCGGGCATGTTGTATATTCTCTTTAACTTTCTTTTTGAGTTCTTCACACGCCGATTTTAAAGCCGTTTGTATAGCTGTACGGCCTGGTACTTGAAACTTGGGATCCATTGCCTGGCAGAACTCTCTGAATGCCTCATGCTCAACCTGTACATGTAAATTGCATTCTTTCATTATTGTAATTATTTTACAATTTACATTTTATAATTGCATATTAATTATCATGTAGCAATATACAGCCATTTTTATTTATTCTTATATTGATTCAATGAAATGAATAACATTTAACAGTTTTGCTATTTTAGGTTCCATGTGTACAAATTTTAACTGTTTTAAGTACTCAAACAATTATTTTTCTCAAGCCCTGTCCTGTCCCATAAAAAATTTTGATACTGCTGCCCATATTAATACACATAAAATTATAATGAAAAAGTTTTGTTTTACAATTTAATGTTCGTAAGGTTATGATACTACATGTATGATATGTCACATGTGTCTTTATGTGACTTTGTGTTTATAGGTTCCAAGAAGTAGTAACTACTAAGAAATAAATAATACATTATTACTTACCAACGACGTGGAAACAACAGTTTTCGCTATGAATCGTGTTAGAGCTTGCATTCTAGAAATATTTTCAGCAGACTTGTGCAGAATATTTGTGTTTATTAAGTTTATTACCAAACATGTCGGTAATTTTCCTTGAGGCAGAAGAGTTGGAAACTGGCAACTTGGTTGATTTACTGGGTGCTGCCGCTACTTTAGTCTTCTCTTTCTCTTCCATGGCATCATTTTCTTTCTTGTGGCAAGCTTTTAAATACAGTTTTAGATTTGTGGGATTCCTTCCCACGAGCATTCTTTCGCATTTCTTACCGTCGTTAGCCACCAAACATTCACTTTTGTTTAAATCTATACGGTACGTGAAATAATCCCAAACATCACTCGATTTTAGGCGTCCACTAACTCCACCAACACCAGTTCCTGCTGTTGTCATTGTCAACTTTCAACGTTAATTAATTGTGTTATTTTGATGACTTATATTATCGCCCAGTTGATGCGCATGCGCGATCATCAAAGAAATTAGGTCATAATAATTTCTTAGAATAGACAGCAGTACCGGAAAAGAACGATAAATGGGGATTTTAGTTTTTATTTCGTTGGGGAGTTTTAGTTTCAGTTTTTATTCAGTCTTTTGTCTATCAGATTTAGTTTTCGTCTAGTTTTAGTCTTGCTGCTAATTTTAGTTTTAGTTTTAGTTCTCGTTGACGAAAAGGTCAACATTTTCGTTAACGAAGGTTTTAGTTTTCTTCGATGAAAACAACACTAATTTCTACAACTACCATCACTAAAGCAAGAATGTTCTCTCTTTCCTCTGAATCACAAACTTTGTTTTGCTAAGAACATCGTTACGTCTGTCATTCATTTCAATACTTCTCTATTCTTTTCCACTTGGCGATGCTCCTGACTGATCAAACAAGACATTACAGTTTTGAAATACGATATTTAGCAAGCCAATATTGTTGCATTGCAGTTTGGTGTTGATTAGAAGGTTTGTGTTTAGCAATCTTTTTTCTGCTCTAGTGTTCATAGAGGGCGTCTTAAGGGGGCGCCATTTTAGACATAACAGGGGCGGGGGGGGGGGGGCTGCCCCCCCCCTCTGCCCTATAGCTAAACCCGCCACTGATAAAAACATAAACTACTTTTATCCCTGGCTCTAACAGAGTGGATTTATGGAATTTTACTAACAATCTGGTTAACATGCATTTCTTGGTATATGAAACTGGGAAAAGATTTTTCAAAAAGGTAGTTCCATTTGTCAATTATGGTATACACAACAATTATGGTATACACAACAAGAAAGCAATCTTTAAATAGAACAAACCTTAGAAAAGTCCTTACTAATCTTGATCATATCAAGTTTCTTGTTCAGATCCTCCAAATTCTTATAACTATCAATCCTACATTTGGTCACTGTGACCCATCGGTTTTCGTCAGGGTCATAGACACCCATTAAGAAAGAGGACATCTTGCCACCTGTTGGAGACCATGAAAATTTACATCAATGCATATTCCTATTGATAAAGCGATATTTCTGCATAGTCAACTTTCATTTAATGTCTCTAATTAATATAAACCATCTAAGATACCTACTTTAAATAGAGCATGAACTCTCCCAACAACTGATTATTTTATTTATAAAATGTGCTTCCACCTAATAACCAACTTTGTGATCAAAGAGTAATGCAGTTCCATTTTCCTGTCTACATGAATATTTTTCAACTAAACACTTCAATGTCTTTTCAATTTTATTTAATCACTGTCACATTCCTCTAATGCCTGATCCATAGTAAGCTCCTAGCACCACCAAGTCAGCAGAGTCTGCCATCCTTCCGTTATCAATGTAACATTTCTTCACCTTCAGCCAGTGGCGCCTCCCAGGAACATAAATACTCTGAATATGACACAAAAGAGATAAAGACATTAAAATTAATATTATAAAATTCCTGATCTAGCAAAACAAAACCACTCAAAATGGAACTATACAAACTTAATACAAATGAACAAACAAACAAAAATGTTCTTTTACGCTTAAAAAGATTCTCAAGAACATATATTTGACAAGAGAATTACAGACAAACTAAATTCATACTTTAATGAGGATCAACTTAATTAATGACCAATGCAATAAAAATATAGATATATAGTATAACTAGCTAATTACCCGCACTTTGCAGCAGTAAATTAGGATTTCAGTTAGCGTTGACAACCCGTAAACACTAATTCAAAAATCTTTGATTCCAATCTGGATCATGATGAATAAACTAAATATATTAACTTAAAACGTCTTGTCTATATTTCTAAAGATCTTTTTAAAATTGAATGGGGGTTAAAATCTTAAAGATTACCCGAAAAAATACATTTGATGCCCCCGGCCCCAAAGAAATGGACATTATGAATTCACTGCATTGCAGTATTTTAATAAAGCCTCTCACGTACTTATATACCAAGTTTGATCAAGGATCATTCATTTACACAGTAGCTAACTCTCAAACTAATCTTTATATTGTTCATAAAAGCAAAAAAGCAACATAATGGCCCCTCTTACCCTAGGGGTGGTCACCCTAGCAAAATACCAGCGCTCTGATGAGGAAGTTAGGATTTTAGTAAGCGTTGAAAACCCGTTTCACACCAATTCAAAACACCAATTGATTTCAACCTGAATCATGATGGATATACTTGTTTGTCAATATTTGTCAAGGTCGTGTAATATCAAATGGGTACTAAAATGACATTACTGACCCCGTGCAAAATGGATGCAGGATGTACATATCTCATAAGGTCTGCGGATTGCAATCTAGGTCATGTTAGAGATATGTGTCTATATTTATTTAATTATTTTTAAATTTAAAGGAAAAATTCTGTAAATGTTTAAGAAAAAATATTTCAAGTCCCGAAGGAACAGACGTTAGAAGTTCATTACCCCATTGGAAATTTTATTATTAGTTTTACAAATCATATTCAATCAATAATTTATCCATTTACCTAGTAGCCACTTTTTAAATTACCTTTTATATAATTAATGTTCAAAATGGCATACAGGCCCCCAGCCTTTTAATACTTTTACTTTTAATGCCAGAAACCTTCGCTGTAGCCTACCCTAAAACTTCCTAAAGTTTAATGGCCATGGGATCAATAAAAAACATTTACTATTAAATCTCCTTTAAAAAAAAACTAAAATAAGAGTTGGGGCCCCTATCTGTGTAAAGTTTATAGTTCAAAACAATAGCATATTTCAATTTGGATCATGATGAATATATTTGTTAGTCAGAATTTGTTTTTAAAAATCGAGTAAAATCAAAAGGTTAAAATGTCTTATACGTTAATGAAAAAGAGATTAGGGGCCCTTGGCTGCAAAAGATTTAAAAAATGTAATTTTAATGACCTAACAAATTTTAATATAGGCCATCAAATTTTTTATCTTCCAAGTTTTGTAAAAAATATACATTTACAAAGTATCCAAAGTTTTTATATATTTGTAATTTAGCTAATATAATGTGAAAACAACACACTTGGGTCCCAGGCCCCCACTGAGTGTTAATTTTGCCTGTTAACATCCCACAATTTCATGCATCTACCTGCACAGGAAGTTGGAGAATTTGTGATGATTAAGTTTTTATTTAAGAAAAAATACATTTGGGCCCCCGGCCCCAAGAGAGTGGCAATTTAATTATTTTTTTTTTTACCTATTACCAGCACAGGAGTGTAGTCAAAAGTTTCCCTAAAGTTTCATGTTTCTAACTACATGGGAAATTGGAAAATTAGTGATGAGTCAGTTTTTATATAAGAAAAAATACATTTGGGCCACAAGTGAGTGATATTTTAAATATGTTTTTTGCATGTTACCATACCGGGAGTGTACTAAACAATTCTTCAAATTTTCATGTTTCTACCCATATGAGAAATGGGGAAAGTAGCAATTTTCAGTAAAAGTTTTTGGCCCCCAGCCCCCATGAAAGTGAATTCTATAAAAAAAATTACAATAATTGTTATTATAAAGCTGATATAAGGAAAAAACTTTATTTTCGCCCGCGGCCCCCAGGAAGTGATAATTCAAATATTGTTTTCATCTGTTACCATAGTGGAAGTGTACTCAAAAACTTTCCAAAGTTTCATGCTTATGCCTACGTGGGAAATGGGAAAATTAGTGATTTTTATATTTTATATGTTCCATGTATGGGGAAAGAAACGTTTTTGGGCCCCCAGCCCCCAAAAAAGTGAATTCTATATAAAAAAATTTAAATAATCGTTGCGAGCGGCTAATCAACAACTTACCAAAGTTTCATGCTTCTAACTACACGGGAAGTTGGAGAATTAGTGATGAGTCAGTTTTTAATATAAGAAAAAAACTACATTTGGGCCCCCCCACCCCAGTAAGTGATAGTTTAAATATTTTTTTCGCCTGTTACTATTGTGGAAGTGTACTTCACAAATACCCAAAGTTTCATGCTTTCACCTACACGCGAAATAGGAGAATTGGTGATTTTCATTTTTTATATAGCTTATATTAAGAAAAAAGCAAAATAATGGGCCCCCTTACCCTATGGGTGGTCACCTGGGGTTGAAACATAGCCTATGACCTTTTCTGGGTCAAAATGGGGTCCCATGCAAAATTTCAGCACCCTAGATCCAACGGTGTGGAATTCTATTGGTAACAAACAAACAAACGTCATCTTTATATATTAGAATATTAAAACTCTGTTAAGGGGAGAGAATGTGATAATGGGAAAGAACTTACATTGACACCTTTCAGCACAAGTCCTTCCAAACCTTCTTCAAATACCTGACTCATTAGCTCTTGAAGGTCTGATGGTTTCTGATCAAATTAATAGACAAGACTT
Source organism: Radix auricularia (assembly GCA_002072015.1). NCBI lineage: Eukaryota > Metazoa > Mollusca > Gastropoda > Lymnaeidae > Radix > Radix auricularia. The sequence continues at coordinate 646,792 of MUZC01000300.1, read as the reverse complement.
TAAAAACATTCACCCTCCAAAAGTAATCTTTTAAATATTAATTAATTACTCCAGAATAAACTATATTCAATAGTGGTTTATTTTTTTAAATTTTTATTTAAAAATAGATTAAGGCAAGAAAGTCTTAACAATAATTTTTGATCATTTATTTAGAAAGTGTATTAGATTGAAACCATTCCCATAAATTATTAAACTTGCTTATTAATGTTATCTCCAGTTTAACGATTGCCTGTCAAATACTTGCTATAACAAGGATTAAAGAAGATTGAGGCCAAATTTGTTTTTAAACTTATGAAAACTTTAAAAAATCTTTTCTTATCTGCTACAGACGCTCCTTCTTAAAGAAGATTATTATTGTATCCTACACTAATCTATTGGTTGTGTTTGGTCCTGAATTCTTATTAGAGTTTTGAATGTTGATAAAGAGTTGGTTTTCATGGTTTCTTCACGCCCAATTCCGGACAGGAAAGAACAACAATGGAACACATGGAATAAGAAAGGTGTTTTTATCCTTATTGTCCATCTGCTGGTTGTATTAAGGTACCTTTGTGTTGTATTTATAAATTAGAATTAATTGCTTTTATGTATAATTACAACTTTACTCTTGGTTCTTCTATCCTCTAGTGTTTCAAGGTTTTAATGATATGAATGTTTCTTTTATTAATATGTGTATTGTTATTTCCATGTAAAGCGCTGTGAGCCCGGCTCCTTGCTGGGATACAGCCCTATATAAATTATCATTTTATTATTATTATTATTTAACTATTGGTGTTAATCTTGTCTGTTTTGAATATTTCCCAGTAATGAAAATAAAAAGAAAAACCATCCTAACAGCGCTCTCCTATATTCTATAGAAACTTACATTGATGAGTTTTATCTCTGACATGTTCACATAGTTTTTAACTGGGATCATATTCTCCTCTAATATTTTTCTCCTTTCTTTTAATGGCCTGATGGAAAGATGCAAACACATTAGTGATTCTACATTTTCAAAGCTTACAGTCTATCCACCTCGTAAATACACTGTGCCCTGACCATAACACCATGGACTAATCCACACAACTATCTCTAAGCCAAATAAAAGGGATTTTAAAGACAGATAAGGGGTTTCACTATAAACTATAACTAAATTTAGAATCTCTTCCTGTAGCCACATGTCAATCTTAACTAAACGTCACATATGTCAGTTACTCATCCAAACTTCCCAGTTATTTTCTCATTAAGTTACATTTCCTAGCTGGCTTAGTGCAAATGAGACACAGTTTGATACCATAATAATAATGCCACTTTTATGTTAGCCACAGCTTGATACCATAATAATAATGCCATCCCTACCCTGATTCAACAGACAACACAGAGACTCTTCATTTAATTTGACTTATTCCTCAACACTATCTGAGACTGAGAGTAGGTAGTCCTAACTGGTAAAAAACGCTTTTTGAGGTCATTTTACCTTGTTTTCAAAAAATAAATAAAAATACATCTAGGAGACTTACACAAATAAAATTAATATGTGAATAAAGTTCAAATCTTTATCTACAAAATTATATATTTTTTGTATCTGTAACTTGTGTCAATATGTATTTTTAATGTGTTTAAAAAGTATCAGTTTTGACAAATTGTACGGCGTTTTTTCGCGTGAAATTTATCACTAGGTGTTTGAAATGCTGATCGCTTGGCGCCTATTCAAATTAGCGAGGTAGAGTTACCATCAAATTAAAGGGCAGACCCTACCCTTTCGTTTGATGTATAGAAAGTAAATCTAACTTTATTATTTCATTAAAAAAATTCTGATTGAAAACTTAAGTCGAAGAAAAAACATTGAAAATAACTAAGCTGTAACACTTTCTGCCCACAGAAAGAAAGATCATTAACTGAGAGTTAAAAATAACATTTTCAATCTACAGCCATTGACTTTATTGTAGAAAGTTCCTCAATGCCTGTCTCTTATGTAAAATGAACTCATTTCTTAATTTTAAAACTATAAGAGTTTTGTTATTCCACCTACACTGCCTACCTTGACATGAGATTTTCATCATTGATAAGAAGACAGTCAAAGATGAATAGACAAACACTTGCATCTTGAATAGCTGCTCTCTGCAGAGTTATTAAAACCAAAAAGATGAGGAATAAACAACATCTTGTTAAAAGTAAGAAAAAGTAAAACCACAGCATATAATAATTTATTTTTAAAAATTATAGCATATACAAAAGTGAGACAAACCAGATAAGGGGCCATCCATTTATTATGTACGTAAGCAGGGGAAGGGGGGTCTTTGGATAATGGATGCGTACGGGAGAAGGGGGTCTCCACTGAATGCATACATACGCACAACAAATTTAATTTGCATAATACTAAGCCTAGTAACGTTGAAAATAATATCTAGAGAATTTGTACAAACCAAGAACTATACCATCTGTACAAAGACCCACCCATAGTCACATGTATCAAAAAAGGAAGACTACGCTAGATGTTGAAAGGATGCTAGAATACAGAGCAGCAAAAATTATATACAGGCAGAAACTAGGGGGCAGACGACTCACTGGTCACCCAAGACTGAGGTGGATCGATGATGAGGAAATGGTGCTACACAAGCTGGGGGTTCAAGCATGGAGAAGGAAAGCCATCGATCGATGCAAATGGAAGGATGTGGTGGAGCAGGCCAGGGCCCTACATGGGCTGTAGCGCCACAGATGATGATAATAAAGCCTAATAACGTAAACCGATCAGACTTCAAACGGCATCCGTGACTGACTGAATCAAGACTGATATGCAATAATATTTTACAATTTAATGCAAAGGAAATTCTGAACTTTTAATTATTTAAAAGTAATTAATATATGGTTCATACCAAACGTTCACACATTGCTGAAATATGTCTGATTTATATTTCCATTAGTTGAAGTTAGTATCAGTTTTTCTTTCGCCCACCATTATCTCACCCTTTATAACAGGATGGCTATTTCATTGCTTATATTGTTGTATTTTTAAAAGTTTTTTGGCCATCCATGAATGACGTTACGCGATTTTGGCCGATTTTACCTACCCCTTCCCCCTCTTCCCACAAAACTTAGACCCCCTCTCCAATACGGCGTCACAAAGCTTTGATTGACACCCCCCCCCCCCTCAAAAAAAAAGGCTTATTGAAAATTATGATGTTTCGAATTACATTTTTGTCATTGAAATATGTTGAGAAATAGATGCGAAGTGCGATTTTACATTTGTAAAGGGCTGTGTAAAATTTAGCTCAGCAAAATTTTTAGCCCTATGCTCATGTTTAGAGTGTCGTAATGTGTTACTTCCTTTTCCTTACCCTGAGCCAGGGGCTGGTCAAAAACTTTTATCAGAGTTCTGAAAATGGAATTAATTCTGAAGGTACGCTGTCTTTGAAATCACTGAAAATCCTACATGTGGAAGAAAATCAGCAGTTCCGAGCCTGTGCTCTTCATGGGGCTTCCCGGAAAACCCCCACAGCCCTCTGGCCCCCTAAGGGAAGTAAAGACTGAGAATCCCCCCCCCCCGGAGCGGTCGCTGCTACAAGCGGTCGCCTGCGCGTCCGGGACACTAGGTCGAAAACACCTCCCACTAAATGTGCCTCCTGAGAGAGGGATGGAATTTCCTAATGTGACTCGCTATCAACATAGTATCACTCTGGCGCCACCACGGCAGAGCTTACGAGTCTCAATGGTTTGGATCGCCGCAAAGCGTGGGATCATCACTGACCTGCCTAGGGTTTAACCCCCACCGGAAGGTTTCCTCAGAGCTGGCGACCAAAAGCGTTTCCTAGCGGTAACTTTTGCTATTCCATGCTGGCGCTCCTGGCCCTAAACCGGCACCGCTCAACAGCGTTGCTAGTTAATTGAGGGGGACGAAACGGTCGCTTCGGAGTAACCCGACCCTCAACGGGTACTTTGGTTTTCATCATGGGCAATTTGAAATCACTTGAATATTCTTTCATTTACTTGGCTGCTGCTCATCAGATGGCATCATTGCTGAGCTCAGATAGGTTTGTAAGCAAACCAGATTTCTAATGTATTTCTTTATATGCGCCTGACTGATGTTTTAGGGCTCAAGAAAGTTTGTCAATGATTACCAGAAATACCGTTTTGGTGATGTCCCTTTGTCAAACTGACACATTCTCTTTTTTTATAACATAATAACATTAACGATTGTTTACAATCTTTTTTTCCCCCATGGACTTGTCCTTTCCTTTGTCTTCATAGGAATAAAATTAAAAATGCTGTCTTTTAATTTTCTGAAATCTGTCTAAAATTGTTTTCTCAAAATTCAAGCAACATAGCAAATTTTAGTTGTTAAGTTCCTTCCGCAATCCTTCTGCTTCAAGTCAACAGGCTGATTTCATTAGTTGCTAATTTTTCCAGTGCTGCAATATTCTCATGGTATGAGTAATTAACACACATTACAGCAGGGCTGACTTTAGCCATAAGCAAACAAGGCAGCCGCCAAGGACCTCCGACTAGTCTGGTCATTAACGGTGGTCTTGCACAAGAATCTTTCAATATTTATTTTCTAGTTTTCTATTACATTTTGTGCCACCAAATTCACTTCGCTTAGGGCCTCCCATTGCCTGAGGCTGGCCCTGCTCTTAGCATCATGTCAGGCTGACCATCTTGTGTTAGACAAGGCTTTCTTAACACGCATCAATTTTATGTGTTTTTGTGTAGTACATGTCAATGATGAGTTGATGCAACAAGCTAGGTATAAAGATTTTGCAGAAGACAAGCTGCTGCACTTTTCCCAACCAAATTAAGGGAATGAGATGTACACGGCACAAAATGAGCAACACTGCTTTTCTCACGAAGAATATCCTGGACTCCGTTAGATTTCTTACTGATATTTGCAGCATTGCCGTACAACTGTCAAAGGCATTTTCAAGGATTCATAATAACAGTTGCCCATCCTTGTTATAGAATATAATAACATTTTAATCATGTTTTTGTGACAAGTATTGATGTGGAGGAGTGTGGGGTAAAAATCTGCAACCTCATGTGACATCATTTATGGACGGCTTTTTAAGTTGTGAAGGGGTGAGCTACCGCCCCGGGTGATACCAAACCTAGTGATGGCCCTTTGTGACCCAATGTAACAGTTATTGTGTTTACATCTATTTTTAGACCCAACATTAATGTTTATTAAACTTCACACAAACCAAATGAGAATCTTGTTTCACATCTTATGTGTTTCTCCCTTGTACAACTGAACTTACACTCAGTGTAAGTTAACATCTGTTAGAAATCTTGTGTTTATTAAAAGATAAATATTGTACCAAGATAGAGATTTAAGCAAGATTAAAACTGTATCAATGCTCTGAATTATAGTAAAATAAAAGTTAATGATTATAAAGGACTCAAAAATCTACTGTGACATGCCTGGTGCACACCAAGAGTCTTATAAGGCAAGTGCTTTCCAGTCTTGTTATCCACCAGCAAAACTTCAGCATCTAAAATTAAATCCTTGCCATTTGGAAAGGCTTTAGGAATGTAGTCTTTGAAGTGTTGAACCTAGAAGTAACAGGTAAAAATAAGTCAAATTACAGAACATTTCTACAGTGTATCATTGCATTGACTATCAATATATTAAGAAGACATTCTTCAAAGAAATTTTTCTGAATCGCAATTAGATCATTGATATTAATATGAGAAAATAGAAGACATAAGTATATTTTTTAATTTAACATCCTATTAAATTTTGAAAAATAACTTTCTCTGTACATTAATTTACACTTCATATGTATTTCAAACTGAAAGTGTTTTAGAAATTAAAAAAATGTTCATAGAAATTAATTTGTTTGCTGATCACTAAAGAGTAGAAGTGGCCAAAATATTTTAATTTTTTACCTTGTGTCCCAGAACTGGTTTAAGAAAGCGGCTGAAATATTTGAACTCATTTCCATTTTTGTGCACCTGAACTCTCTCACCATCGTATTTGATTTCAGCATAAAACCCATTGGGAAATTTCTTCATGGCATCCTCCACTGATCTGCAAATTTTAACCTGAAGACAAAAATGTGATGTGGAGGGCAATTTTTAAAAAAGTTAACTTTATTTCTTTATAATGCTTAGGTAATAACATTTTTAATTAAAAATTGTTTTTAGTAACCATTTTTATTTTTTATTATTTTTATGTTTTCATAAATTGTAATCCTAATTTGGGACTTTGAAAAGGCATTAAGGATAATTTTATTTTACTATTTAGTGGATGATTTCTTTTCCTTTAAAATCTTAAAAAGCTATTTTCACTATAAGAAGGGACAAAATAATATGAAATCCAATGCCTGAGGTTCACTAAAAAAAACTGTCACAATGAAATAAATTAACACCGTTAGTGAATATTGCTTTCAAATCCAAATTTGTTTCCATGATTTTGAAAAGCCTTGAAAACACCAATATTAGAGACAAAAAATATTTAATACTGATAAAGTCATGTCAATATTAGCTACATGGCTCTCACCAACATAGGGTGCACTGGGGTCATCAAGGATACTCTGATGCTCAGTGCTTCACTCATGCCAGGTTTGCTTTTGTCTACTCCCTTCTCCTTGGACCGAGTTACTCTATCAATGACATCCCACATATTTTGAGAGGCCTGGAAAGCTTCATAGGCATTTTGGTCCAACGGATCTAAACTATTGGGGGAAAACAAAGTGATTTCCAATGTTGCTTTTTATCATCTAAAATTCTGAGATTTGATTCAGTAAAAGATTAACCAATGAGTATTGAACCTAAAGATGTAAAAAATGCATAATAGATCCTATCATTTCTAAGCCCGGAAAACATCAGCCCTTTGGTCATATTCTAATTATAGAACATGTGATCAAACTATTTTCAAATATGGGTAAGAACAGTTGCTTGATACATTGATCTCACTGAAAACACTCTTCTGGGTGCAATTTTGAGAAAAAATATATTTCTTCACATTTAGATTTGCATAGCTGATTAAATTATTAAAATGCAGAAGGCTTCGAGAGTGGAAATAAGCCTGAACTTTTTTGAATTTACCTTCAATAGTCATAGAAATAAATATACATCTTGGCACTGCACACATTGTGGATTTCCCCAAATCAATTCAGACTTGTTTAATTATAGGGACCTGATCATCACAAACTTTTACAGTGTTTTGGCAATATAAAAAACACCCTAGATAAAATCAGACCTGCCACACAAACCCATGAAAATAAAAAATCTAATAATATTGACAATCAAAACACTCTTAAAACTCTAACAATAATTTCCAAAGTATAAAAATAAAATTCCAGATTTAAAACTTCTTATAAAAACAGAAGAACCAGACATAATTGCTGGTTCTGAAACTTGGTTGAACCCCAACATATATAACTCTGAAATTTTTAGCAGCAATTATAATATATTTGGAAAAGATAGAACAGACAACCATGGTGGCGTCCTACTTGCAATAAAATCAACTCTCATAGCCGAAGAAATTAACACACAATCAAACTTTAATATAGAATCTGTTTTTTGTAAAATAGTTACACAAAACACATCACCCTTTATTGTAGGCAGTATATATAGGCCACCAAATACAAACATAGAATACATGAGGAATCTCTGCAGTCTCTAACTTCTATTAAAGAAAATCATAAAAATGCTGTAATTTTTAATCTTCCAGATTTAAATTGGAAAAACTATACAATTTACAGCCACCAAAATAATAAAGAAATTAATGAACATTTCTTAGACACTATGAACAACATAAACCTAGAACAGATAGTAAAAAAAGCAACTAGGAAAAACAAAATACTACATTTATTCCTAACAAACAGACCAGGACTAGTACTAGACTGCACAATAATTCCTGGGCTGTCTGACCATGATATTGTTAGGGTAACCAATACAATTAAAACTAAAATAAATAAGAAGCCTTGAAGAACAATATATCCAATTACACCAATCAGCTTCTAATTTCCAACAAAATTTCCTAAGTAAATTCAGCATAGATAGCCCCGTAGAAGAAATATGGAAGGAAATAAAAAACTCTAAAAACCATAATGGTTCAGTATGTTACAACCAAAATAACTTCAAATAGAATTAATAAATGCTGGTTCAATTTTAAATTTAAAAAGTTATGCAAACTAAAGGAGAACTTATTTAAGAAATTTAAGGCTACCAATTTAGAAAGGATACACAAAAAATACTTAAAAATTAAACGCTTGACACAAAAACTTAGCCTTAACCTCCAAAATGATTATATAAACAATGTGATAACTAAAGATAACAATAAGAACTTATGGTACTTTATCAAATAAAAAAAAATAGAGCCCTACAGGTATAGCCACACTAAAAGGCTCAAATAATAAAACTTATAATGATAATGAGACTAAAGCTAATATCCTCAACACATATTTTGCATCATCACTTTCTGCCTCAGGCCACAAGGAAATTTCAATACATTTAAATAAAATGGAAGAAATAGGTAACACAACTGTAGATGAGATAGGTATACATTCACTCCTAAAAAACTTAAAATAAACAGATGAATTGCCTGCAAGGTTATTAAAAGAATTAAGCAATGAACTGTCCCCAATCCTTGTAGTTCTTTTTCAAGCCTCTCTAAACCAGGGTAAAGTGCCCCAGGATTGGAAATTAGCCAATGTAACGCCACTCTTAAAGCAAGGTGATAAGTCCGACCCTGGTAATTACAGACCTGTATCACTTACTAGTATCACCTGTAAATTACTGGAACACATAATATATAGCAGAATAGTTAACCACCTTGACAAATATAATGCCCTATGCCCACACCAACATGGCTTTAGCAAGAACAGATCATGTGAAGCACAATTGATAGGTCTAATAGATGAACTATCAAAAGGCTTAGATAATAATGATCAAATAGATACAATATTACTAGACTTCTCAAAAGCATTTGACAAAGTTCACCACCTTAGTTTACTTAAAAAACTTAAATACTTTTGAATCTCAGGTCTCTTACATCACTGAATCCAAGATTTCCTATTGGGTAGGGAGCAAACTGCAATTATTAATGGATCTAAATCTACACCAATAACGAGGAACTGTCCTAGGTCCCTTACTATTTTTACTTTATATATATGATTTACCCAACAATATCTCAACAGGAACTAAAGTTAGGTTATTTTCTGATGATTGTATAATCTATAGAACAATCAAGTCAGAACAAGATAGCAAAATTTTACAAAAAGACTTGGATGAATTAATAAAATGGGAAACTAACTGGAGTGTGTCCTTCCATCCAGAAAAATGTCAACTGCTAAGAGTAACAAAGAAAAAGAAACAAATAAATTCAAAATACTTCATTCATGGAAAAGAACTAACCCAAACTAAAGATGCAAAATACTTAGGAGTCATGATAAATGAGAAACTATCTTGGAACCCCCATGTCAATGAAGTTATTTAAAAAATCAAATAAAACCTTAGGCTTTATAAAAAGAAACTTATATAAATGTAACAAAGATATAAAACTAAAATGCTACCTCACCCTGGTGAGACCATTACTAGAATATGCATCTTCTGTATGGGACCCATCCACCAAAGAAAAAATTGATAAGTTAGAAGAAATCCAAAAAAGAGCTGCCAGATTCATTATTGGAGAATATTCAAAACTGACAAGAGTAACACCATTAGTTAAATCATTAAACCTTGAAACACTGGAGGATAGAAGAACCAAGAGTAAATAGTAATCATACATAAGGCAATTAATTCTAATTTAGAAATACAACACAAAGATAACTTAATACAACCCTCAGATAGACATAAATATAAAAACACCTTTCTTATTCCATAAGCAAGAACAAACACATACAAGTTTTCTTTCTTTCCGTCCGGTATTCGGGCGTGGAATGGGTTGCCTGAAGAAACCAGGAAAGCCAACACTTTATCATTTAAATATTTAAATTTTTTAATCTTCTGTACAGAAGGAGCGAGCGTCTGTAACATATAAGATAAGATAGAATTTTAGATGTTAGTAAATAGTCAAGTCTTAGTAAGATTAGTAGTGGAAGTATTATTATTATTACTATTAGCTAGAGAATTTAGTGCTTAAGTCTGTTTAATTAAATATCTACAAAGAGATTTATGTAGTCTTTGAAAGTTACTAATCGCCATTAAGTCCATAAAGGCCCTTGTGAATGAAAATACAGCCCTATATTTAATTTAACACTTATTGCCTCCCATGGTCCTTTTACGGCTTATTCTTAAAAATATACTGAGATTATGACTTTAATTAAATTATAGCATTACTATTAAATTAGATATATAATATAAGCTATTTATTTATTTGTTGTTGTTTTTTTCAGAATTAAAGATGGTATTACTACAGGCAGTTGTAAGGGCATTGACAGACTTAAATGTCAACAATGGAAATTGCTTTAAACAGAAGGCATGAGGTGAAAGAACAACAACCCACAGCCGCTGAAAGATAAAACTTTTCAGTCTCATATATTGCCAATGATTGTTTGGAAACAGATTTCCACCATTCATGAGACCACAATTTTTATCAATGAAGGACATTTAATTAACAACACTACTTTAATAATGTACCATGATCATTTGTGGATGTGAGTAACAGGGCAGTAAAGTGTATATGAAATACTTTTTCCAAGAAGTTATAATCTTAATTTTATTTTACAAAAATGAATGTGGGTAGTATAAAGACAAGAGCAAGGGCAAGACAGACAATGAATAATGTGGTGGCCGAATATGGACATAGCAATTAAAACACTGATTAAGAAATGTATTGGATGTCTCAAACAATTTTTAATGCAAGCCATGGCAATGACCATGCAGAGCACGGACAGGAGTACACCATGACTATGGTCTATGGTAGATTAAGGGGGGGGGGCTGAACAGGCTAAAGCCAGGGGCCCCCGATGGTTTGGGGGCCCCCAAACTTTTTATATTTTGTAATAAAAGTGTACAAATGTTTTCACAAACTCTTGAAAATATAATAATCGAAAAAACTTATTTATTGGTTCACTTAGAGAACATAGTATAAAATATAGTTTACATTTTTTATAATTTCGCAGTTTAGACAAGCTCCGTTGGCCGAGGGGAGAGCGTATAGGCTCGTGATGCGAGCGGTGTCGGGTTCGATTCCCAACAGTGGAATATCAATTTTTTCTTTTCACACTCTATTGTAACATACGGTGAACACTTCAAACAGTTATTTCTTCGTGTTCTTTTTTTTTTTTCATTATTAATAATTATTAGTTACAATCTTATATTAGCTGTTAACAATCATTTTATTTAAAGGGACGCTGGCTGGATAGGGCTCCCATTTGATTGCAGCCCGGGGCCCCATGCAGACTTAATCCGCCCCTGACTATGGTAGATTTTTATTAACTAACAGGCTCCTAACTTATATTGAAGCACATAGTAAAATTATCAAGGATACAAGCATGGGTGTATTCTAGGGAGGGGGGGGCATTTGCTTTTTTCCAGATTGTTCTCAATATTCCAGTTGACAATTTCTGTCACATTTTCAGTAAAAATACGCAAGCTTTTATATTTATGTGTCCATCTAGTTTCACATTGGAACTAGTTTTCTTCACTGATTTACTTTTTAGGAAAAACACTAAAAATTACTTAATTGTTCCTTTTGTGTTTCCTAAAGCATTCACATTATTTAAATATTCACGACAAGATTTTGTTTATGTGAACTGCAATTTACAAATGCTGCTTTGAGTATTTTTGTCACATTATTGCTTGGACTCCTCCTTTACCTGCCATTCTAGAGCATCTGTCAATTCCTTGACCAACAAGCTGTGTCATATCTTATTCGAATTCTAATGAATTTGTAATAATGGTGTTGGCTAAACCTTTAGCTGTACTATTGACAACTGGAATATATATCAGGAATTCTTCTGTGACCATCATTTTCCCATTTTCTTCATTGACAAATCTAACACCAAGTGACATCTGCTCAATGCATGAAATGTCAGTTGTCTTATCGGCAAGTATAGAAAATGCAAGTGAATTATTTGCTTTACGAACAATGTCTTAATGCAAGAGAAACCAACACATTTCAATTATAGTGTTTCACGAAGTTGCCGAGATATACTTGGCACTACCAGAACCAATTGACAAATGATTACCAAAAACTTCCTCTCCAGACTCAACACGAAACTCTTACAGGTCATAAAAATTACCAGAATTTGATTATTTTCCACAAAGTGTTAAATCATGCATGCCGCAAAATAGGATTGTAGACATGATGGGACTCAGTTTGTTGTCTTCTAAATGATGAGTTCAATTGCTCTTTTATAGAAACTGCTTTGGCTTCCAACAAAACAAATTAAACAAACTATTTGTGTAAGAAAACAATAAATTTAAGCTTTATTTATTAACTAATACAAAAAATAGTAAACGTTTCGGCTCATGCCTTCATCAGTACAAAAACATTTACTTACATATATCTTAAAATTAAAACATATTAGAGTCTATGTGATTAAAAAAATTAAAAGAAAAACAAAAATAAACAAGGACATAGAATATAAGAAAAAGGAGGAAGTTGAAGTATCTAAAGTAACAGTGAAAAACACAATGGGAAAACGATTTTGCAGTCAGGTAAAATTCTGGATTTGATTAATTCCATATGGATGCAAAGTACCAAATAGTTGTAGGTGTCTCTTTTCCATGTGGACTCTATCATGGGTATTGATTGCATATAGAATACCAGTAACTGCAATATCCAAAATGCCGTCATGGTCAACACTATTAAATGTTTAGACACAGGACACTGAGCCTGTTTATTTATATTGTACAGGTATTCTCTAAACCGATCTCCACGACGACGACCTGTCTCACCCACATAAATTTTATTACATCTCTTGCAAAGAATTGCATAAATCACGTTGCGACTGGTGCAAGTGAATCCATCTTTTATTACGAATTGCTCAAGAGGGAAAAATTTTTTGTTAATTTCAACCACATATGGACAAGTATTGCAACAGTTATGGTTGCAACCTTTTGTTCCAATGTGTGCTTCCAATAATGCAACAAAATTGCGTACATCTTCATTGTCTGTTAAATTAAAAAGTTTGTTTTTGCAGCCTGCTGGATGATATTTTGTGGCTTCCCAAGGGATATCCAAGTTCAGCGCAAGTGCAGCCCGACATGGAGATAAAGAAGAACATTTTTGAAAATTAAAATAAGATATTTTAAAACTGTAATTGGAAGTTTTTTCTTTTGCCTTCCAGGACCCATTTTTCTAGACAATAAAGTCTCCATTCAAATGTAGTCGTCGCACGTCTCCTCTATCGGTAGACCCTTACAGTTACACTTACAGTCATCGAGCGTCGCAGATTTTGGGTTGTTTTGTTTGCAGAACCGATCCAACTTTTTAAGTAACTATTTTATATTATCTTTAACTCTCACATAGAAGAGCTAAAAAAAGAGGTAAATATTATGAAAAGTAAATATAAAATCCTTCCAATTATTAGTGGGCGTATAAATAAAAAAATAGTAAGCGATCATAATAATTCTCTGTACGAATTAAACTTTGCAAAGGGCATTACAAATTGAATTAAATTTATTCTTTAACTGCTTTTATTTGATGTTAAAATATTTTAACAGACTATTTTTCATTTTTTAGACCAAAAAAAAAATTAATAAAATGCTGTTTTAGTTTTCTTCCAAAAAGGACTGTCAAATTTGATATCTTTGTTGAAAATGGAGTGTCACTTTACTAAAATAGAATTTTTTATTATAATAATTTTTTTAGGTAAAATAGAAATAATAATGCCGGTGCCAATATATTTTTTTTCTTTTCGCCCAGCCTAAGTCATGATTTCCTCAAACCACAGGACTAAGAGAAAGATTGAAGACGAGCATAAAATATTTCAGGAAAAGTGGGAAACTGAATATTGAGAAAGTTGCAGTTCACAAAGAATACAACATAAGACGTCATTACACAGCTAGGCACGCTGAGGATTATTCAAAATACAAAGGAAATGATAGAAAGGGCCGGTTCAGCAGTCTTAAAGCAAGTCTAACAAGGCAGCAACATTTTTTCAAGAAGGCATGCAAAGATAGTGATTCAGCTGTCAAAGCCAGCTATGTAATGAGTGAGATGATTGTTAAGGCTGGGAAGCCATTCACAGATGGCGAGTTTATCAAAAAGTGTATGCTACAGGTTGCAAGTATTGTCTGTCCAGAAAAGAAGGGTCAGTTTAGCAACATCAGTCTTTCAGCCAACACAGTGGCAGAGTGCACTATTGAGCTGTCAATAAACATATACAATCAACTGCATGAGAAGGCCAAACATTTCAAGGAGTACTCAGTCGCTCTTGATTATTAATTAATAATAATAATAATAAATAAAGATGGGGAGACTTAACAGTTGTATTTTTTTAATATTATTATTTTTTGTATTGATTTGATGCGGCCCATCATCACCCAGAATTTAACTCATGTGGCCCCACGGCTAATTGAGTTTAAGACCCCTGGTTTAGATCGAATGTTGGTTGACATAAAATCCTACTCTGCTACAGGCGTGAACTAATCTTTTAGATATTTGTAAATCTTTGCGAGCATTATATATGAATAAACTCTTTAATACCCTCCATAAGTATGAATGAAAATCACAATACCCAAACAATACTGTAGCACTATTAGATTTACATGCATAAGCACAAGGATGTTCCATTTCACATACTGTAAAACATGCTTGAACATAAAATTATATTTTGAAGTTAAATTTCCATAAAATTAAGCTTGCGAACAAGATTTGGTAAACTTCAATGAGCACTATTTTTGTAATAGTAATAAACTTATGTTAACAAGTTTCACATTTAAAGCCTCCAGCTGTTACCAAGTTATAAAAAGATTTTATTAATAGATTTCCACCATTATATTGCAAGTCCTATAAAGTCAATCTGTTATTACAGAAATCCACATGCTAGTGGATAGTTTATTATTGTTTTTTATATAACACATTTAATTTACCTAATCTTAAACCAGACAAGACTGAGATTTATAAAAAAAAAAATCTCAAATAATCCTGATGAAACTTTATTTAAATTCAGCTTGAAAACTATGTATTGTCTTACTTACATAATTTTGATGCGGCAGTTTTTTAATTTCAGATCTTTTGAAATCAACCTGATAAGCATTTTCAAGTCATCGGCAGTGCATCTGTTAAGACAATTTTAGGCAGAAAGAAAATATTCTCATAGTACTTACAATTCAAACGGTTCCAAAATAAAATCTTTAATTCATGGCAAAACACTAAATAAAATATCACATTTGGGTACAATGCATTTTTTATTATCTTTTTCTATACTTTTTAGGCTTACCCACCTTTCAGCCATTTGGGTTAAAACTCTTTGTTGGTCATCTACTTTTATAACTTTTGATAACTCATCCAGGAGCACATCAACCTGGACAAAATTGATTTATTTTTAACAATAGAAACAGGCCAGTAACATTTAGATAAAGTTATACAAGTTTTTTAATAGCAGCAAATTAACTCAATTTAATTCAGTTAACTCAATTTCATGAAATGAAGAAGAATCCTGATTAGTAATCTTATCTTATCTTAAGATAAGATAAGATAGTTAGTGTTCTTACCTCTTGCAAGCTTAATGTGCTCTTCTTTTGAGGAGTTATAACATTGCTTTCTTCAAAAAAAAACCTTATAGTGTCAGACACATCTCCCTAAAATTTTAAGAATAAATTAACTATATTTAAAATCGAACCAGCATTTTCAAAAACACTGAATTTACTTATAAAATGGCAAAGTTATAACAATAAGATTCCATATAGAAAGAAATTTACTAAACATACAAAAAATACAAATCATTGGTACAGGAGATAAATGTATCTGCTATATTTCAAGACCATCAATTCTAAAAATGCTTTAAGAACAAACCTCCTCCAGAAGTCAAAATATTAAACACTTAAAGCAGTGTCATTATCAGTGAGTTAATTTGAGCTGTCTTTTTAAACAACACTTGAAGGGTAAGCTTTTCCAGCTTCAAAATCTGTTATCACTAACAGAATATATTTTTGTGATGTATAAAAATCAAGACATACCTGGTGCAAATGCTGATTCATTTTTTGTAAACTTGTATTAAAAATCTGTCAAAATATTAGAAAATGTATGAAGATGTATTTATAGAGAACAGTGTCACAGACAGTTGCTTTTTTTTTTTTTTTTTTAAAATATCTTTTTAATATCATTTGAACTGAACTGTTTTAGATTTCTTAATTGGCCATAATCCATAGATTTAAAAGTAAACTAGATACTACCAGTGGCATATCATATGATGCAGACGCTCATAGATAGTGCAAAGACAGGGGTGGGGGTGGATAACAGACACAAATAGCAAGAAGAAGAAATGGGAACAATGCAAATAAACGGGGGAGGGGGCACCGAAGCATTTTTGGTCTTGAGACTAGCGCAGCACAGTTAGCTACCTTCCCCAACCATGCATCTCCTTGCTTGCCAACCATGGAATGTGATTGGTCGACCCTAACGAGGGTATTTGTCATGTCTATTTGCACACATCTTACGCTTGCATGGTCGTCTGCTATAGTTGACCTCAGTAGTTTGCTTTAGTTGACCTCCACGGGTCACTTGGAGTTCACACAGAGCGCCTGACCACACCCCCATGTTTTATAGCACTGGGAGCTCAATCACAATAAGACTAGGGACACGAGCGGTGGGGAGTAACAAGCGGGAGAGGTTCTAGTAAAGACGGAGAGGGTAGAGGTAGCGTAGAGAGAAGAGTGACTTGTTCCTTTGTGTATTCTTTGTATTGAGGATATTGTAACTTGCCTTTAGGCCGCTTTCTCACTTGTAGGTGTTAATTAATAGCCCCCCCGGCTCACATTCAAGCATAGAAGTCCTTTGCAACACAATTAACTTTAATCCAATACTTAAACTGATGTACACTCTATGTTAATATACATCAGTGGAATAATTTAAGTCTTTTTTCAGTCTTCCCACACTTTGAACTGCCTCGTCTCGCATACATCACATGATCTCTCTCTACCAATCACATATCAAATAAAATCATGTGACAGATATAAACCTGTTTGATATCCTTAGAAATAAGTGACTTGGACTTTTTTGTTTAAATAACTTAGCCAACATTTGGCTACTGAACTGAACTGAACTGTCCCTTAACCCAACGCTGGGTCGTTGGGGCACCATTTTGAGCTGCGCACTATCTCATGCCAAGTGTCACGGTTCTGAGCTGCCTTCTGGGAATCGCTAAATGAAAGGCCGGTCCACTCTTTGATATTGTCCTCCCAGCTCTTCCTTGGTCTGCCTCTTTTCCTTCTTCCCTGGACTGTGCCTTGCAATATCGTCTTTGAGAGACCTCCAGATCTTGTCACGTGTCCGTACCATCGTAATTTCCTCTTTTTAATTGAGGTGAGAAGGTCCTCGTAAGGGCCAATGACAGCACTTATTTTGTCGCGGACCGCTTCGTTCTTGATGTGCGCTGTGTAGGAGATGTTTCGAAAACATCTCATCTCAAGCGCATTAATTCTTTTTTGGAGGTCTGCGGTGAGCGGTGGCTACACTTGTCATAAATTCAAGGAGAGACCATATCTGTCTCGCCACCATATACTCCTGAAGTATTCATGTACTGAGTGTATTGTTGATGAATGGATGAATACGTTTCGGTCACTGAAAACGATAAAGAGCTCGTTGCTGAAGATATTAAAATGTTGAGAAACAAAGATTGCAGCCATGTTGCAAAGCTGAAGAGCAATAGTTTCGTCTATGATTTTTTGCCAGAAATATGCAAGCGATAGAACAGTTACCTGATGAAGTTATCGGTAGAACAGTGAATTAAGTATTTTATCAGTAAAATACATAAGAATGTTGCTGCCAGAGCTTAAACTCAGGTGGATGTAATGACTACTACACAACAATGTGCATGTTACCGTGTGAAGGAACAATGCAAATGAATGCAAAAAGCATTGCTGGTCTCGAGACATGAAAGCCATATTCTGTGATTTGTCTATAACACTGAGTGTCATTCGTCATGCTTATTTGCTCACGACTTGATCTTGTTTAGGTGAATTATATATATATATAGATATTCATCTTTCAAACAAAACTTTTTATAATTTAAGTAATTATAAAGAAAAAAATATTTAAAAATGAATTACTAAAGATTTACATCTTTTTACAATTATTTACTCGTGCGGAGATACTGTTCTTCCATCAAGCGCCTCCACAGGGGACAGATAGGGGAAAGCTTACCAGATATGGAGGGTACCGGGGAAATAAAATGCACGGGGTGGACCAAAATCAGCCCTGCTGCCTTGTAAGAAGTGGAGGGATCCACAAAGGCTAGGGACCCAACCCGAACAAAGGCAGCTACCCATTGAGCTGTGAGAGGCAACCCCCCAAATGATTGCGCGCAAGGCCAGCAACCATGCTGTGTAAAAAAAAACATATTTACAAAAACACAGAAAAGAGGAACAAAAGACATTTCAGTCCTGGGAGAGGATGGATGAGGGAAATAAGCCGCTGAATAGTGAAAGCTAATCTAGAAGCTATTAGGCCGACAACCATCATCTCTACCAGGACCACCACCGTCATCAGAGCTTGGAATGTCCACAAAATGTATGAGGCTGGTAAAGCTGCACAAATAGCCGCTGAGATGAGGAGCTATAAGCGAAACAAGATGGACTGGATGGGGCCAGAAGAGATTAATCTCAGGGGAGATGGTGTTATTTTTGGGAGATGAAGAAAATGATGCCCCATGTACCCTTTGTGTTGCTATTATGCTGTCAAGGGCAGCACAAGGAGCATTATATGGGAGGCTCATGGACCTAGAATTCACTTTGCAACCTTTTGGACAAAAAAACGTAGCGCCAACTTAGAAGTCATCCAATGCTGCAAACGAACCAATGAAAGCAATGAAGGAGACAAAGAAGAATTCTATAACAGAGTAATTACTATAGTACAGGGTCATCCAAAAAGGAACATCGTCATCCTCATAGGAGATTTTAATGCCCAGATTAGCAGTAACAACACAGGGTAGGAAGAGGTTATGGGACAGCAAGGGATAGGCGAGACGAACAACAATAGTGAAAGATTTGCGGACTTATGAGCCACAACAGGTCATAGGCGAGAATATTTTCAAGCAGAAGAGAATACATAAAGCTACATGGGTCTCACCAGACATGAGAACGATAAACCAAATAGACCATGTATGTATTTGTAAAAAATTCAGGCAATCTCTCCAAAACGTACGTGTTAAGAGGGGAGCTAATGTTGCCTCAGATAGCAATCTTCTTGTGGCCAGGCTGAAATTAAAGCTAAAAAGACACTAAACCAAGCAACAAGCATACAGGTCTCCGTTTAATACCTCCCTCCTGAAGGACCAAGCTAAAAAGGAAGAATTCAAGATATCACTATCCAATAAGTTCCAAGCCCTATGCGAAATACTCAAAGAGGATACTACTGAAAGAAAGTGGCCAAGAAGTGCTAGGGAGCAGGAAACGGCACACAAGAATGTTTAACAGCAGGAACACTGAGTAAAATAGAAGAATGGAAAAAAAAGAAAACAGAATTGAACAACAGCCGCACACAATTCCAGAAAAACAAGTCCCAGGAGAGTATACAGATGCCAATAAGGAGGTTAAGAAAAGCGTCAAGAGGGACAAGAAGGAATTTGTTGATAGACTTGCTAAAGAAGCAGAAGATGCAGCTCACTAGGGGAACTGTTTGATACCATTAAGACACTGTCTGGGAAATTTAGCAAGGTAGAGAGAGACCAGTGAAAGATAAAAAAGGAAATGGTATTCCAAGTGAAGAGCAACTGAGAAGGACATGGAAGGAACACTTTGAAGAGCTTTTAAACAGGCCGAAACCAAAGAACCCACCAGATATTCAACCAGCTGGTAATGACCTGCTAATCAACTGCAATATTTCCACCAAAGAAGAAATTAGCAGGGCCATTAAACAACTCAGAAATGGAAAGGCTGTAGGACCTGATGGCATCCAGGCAGAGGTACTGAAGGCAGACTTGGAAAACAGTGTGGAAATGCTACACCCTCTATTTATGAAGATATGGGAATAAGAACAAGTTCATTCTGATTGGAAGGAGTGATACCTTATCAAGATCCCAAAGAAGGGGGATTTAAGCTCCTGCTCCAACTACAGAGGGATCTCCTGCTTCCATTCCAGGAAAGGTTTTTAACCATAACAGGATGAAAAATGCTGTAGACCCTCTGCTGCAGGACAATTTTGTTTACCTTGGCAAGTGTGGTAGATAAACGAGGCTGTACAGATGCTGATATCAAATTAAGGATCGGAAAAGCAAGAGCAGCTTTCCAACAACTCAAGAATATTTGGGTCTCCAACAATTTAGGCAGCAAGTTAAAAGTAGGGATTTTTAATGCAATGGTGAAACCTGTGCTGCTGTATGGAGCCGAGACAAGCAGAACAATGACAGAATTCAGTCTTTTATCAACAATTGTCTAAGAAAGATTCTCATAATTCACTGACAGGACAAAATCAGCAACCGAGAATTGTGGCAGTGGACGAAACTGAAGCCAATTGAGGAAGAGATTTTTCAGAAGAGGTGGAGGTGGATTGGTCATTAGGGATGTGACGAAGTTCAAATTCGAATCCGACGACATTCGAACTTCAACGTTTTTTTAGCAAATTCAAATCCGACTGATTTTTTTTAAAAATCCGTCGGATTTGAATTTGAAAAATTACCGTTTTCATATGAAACACGGCCAAAGTAAGAAGAAATGGTAACTCAAATTAAAAAACCTAGAGACTTTCAAAAACCCGAAATAAAGAAAACAGATAAAACTAAACTCCTTGGCCCTTACTCAGCTGTCCATAGATTAGATGTCGTATTTAATCATGAACGTATTTTAGCTACACCCCTCGCACAAAATTGTTTTCAACAGAGTTTTCTGAACCTCGGAATAGATATGAATTGATTTATAATAGCGTTTTAGTTTGTGTTTACATGAAAATATATTTATAGGGTAATGGTTAATAACATGTACAGTACATACATACACCAGAAACTGGTGTTCTTGAAGTTTAATCTGCCATTAATTAATTTCAAGTACTGAGGCTTCATGTGAATGTGACAATAAACAGTATCTTTAATTTTGTTTAATGCTCTCATAACTCTTCAATTTAAGAAATTAGTTTTTAATTTCACTAAATGTTGTTTGTCAAATTGTTATAATTTTTTTACTTGATTTTAAACGTTTTTTAAAAATTTAGGTTCAAATTAGTTTGGTGGAATTAAATTCATTCATTTTGTTTATCTTTTTAAACTGCAATATGAATTGTTTTTGAATTACTTATTTTTGTGATTAAAAATCCTTCTTGTTATGGGGGGCACAGGACTGACACCTTGGTATACTCCCTTTTTTAGCCAAGTGTTGACCAAATCCGCATCCGCATTCGACGGATTTATATTTGCCAAATCCGAATCCGACGGATGCGGATTTTCATCAGCTCCATCACATCCCTATTGGTCATACTCTTAGAAAACCTGCTTCTAATACAACAAGACAAGCCCCCAAAACAGGCCATCCGGGCCGCCATCCAAGAAACACTTGATGCCAAGGATTGGAGGCAGACATCAAGAGAATTGGCCATGAATGGAAGATCCTGGAGAAGCTGGCCCAGGATAGAGATGCCTGGAGGTCTCTCATAGATGGCCTTGGAGGAATCGCAGATGCCGAGAATGATTGGTGGATTAGCCTCATGGATGAGAGAGAAGGCTCAACAACAACAATTTTTTTATAGCTAAAGTAATTTTTTTTTAAATTATTCCTCTAGGTGTTTTTTTTTAAACCTTTGTTAAAATCAAATTACCTGTCTACAGGATAAAATATTAATCTGTCAAATTATGATAAATGAATATTTATAGAAATGAATAGTAATGTGGTAAACTCAAACCTGGCTGAAATGATTGACAAGTTTTATGTTTTGCAGTTTGTAAATTCTCTGGTCCACACCAGGTAGAAGGAGTTTAAGCCTTAAGTTCAAATCTTCATGAAAGCTCTCTGGTGGGATAATAAAAATAATAATAAATTGATAATTTATATAGCGTTGTAACCCAGTTAAAAAAAACAGGCTCACAGCGCTGTACATGAAGATAATTACATACATCATACATATAATAATTAAATAAACATTCTGATCATAATAACCATATAAATGACAGTATGTTACTATTGTTACACATAAGATAAGTTAATCATCAAAAGAAATGATTGTTTCATTAATTTTGAAAAAAATGTTGAAAAGATGCATCTGAAGTGCAGTCTTGAAGGACTTGGTAGTTGAAGTACTACGGATGAGTAATGGTAGAGAATTCAATTGTTTGGCTGCACACAAAGAGAAGGACCTTTCGCCAAATGTTTGAGTTCGTATCTTAGAAACAGAGAGAATTCTTGTGTCTGCAGAAGAGCGTAGCTGACGAGCGGGTGTGTAGACTGACAGAAGTTCTGTAAGATAGGAAGGGCATGAGTCAGAAAAAAAGTTGTGACAGAGAACGGCCAGTTTGTAATCAATTTGGGCATGTATAGGTAGCCAATGAAGTGAGTAAAGTAGCGGAGTAGCATGGCCATGTTTTTAGCCTTAAGAACTAGTCAGTTTTTCAATGCACTGTTTTGGCGCACCTGACAGAAGAAAATTGCAATAATCATTACGAGTTAGAACAAGAGAACAGACTAGAGATTTTTTTGCACTAACTGTTAAGTAATGACGGATTGAGCTGAGCTGATGGATGGTGGTGTAGGCAGAGCAACAGATGTGATTGATGAAGCTGTTGGTAGACATGTTGTCAGAAATGATGTAGCCAAGATTCCTAGTCGATGTTTTGAATAGTATATTAGCAATAGCTACCTTAATAGAATGTGGAAGACACAAAGTACTGCGTGATTTATTGTTACAAAATAGAAGTGCTTCTGTCTTATTATCATTCAGTTTGAGCTTGCTTAAAGTCATCCAAGACTTTACCTCACCAATGGACAGTGAAGTCAATATCAGAGGGATCCTATGAGTGTATAGCTGAGTATCATCTGCAAATGATTTTCTTTTAAATGAATGCTTTTTGAGTAGCAGAGGTAGTGGCCTAGTTTACAGTTAAAAAAGTATTGATTCCAAGATGTGAGCCCTGAGGCACACCATGAACCAAATCAGCTCTCTGAGAGATACAACCTTCTACTGATATCACATGTGATCTGTTAGATAAGTATGATTGAAAACCAAGCCAGAACTGAGCCAGAAATTCCAAAATTATTTTGCATGGTTTTTAGCAGTTTTTGATGGTCAATGGTGTCAAAAGCAGCACTAAGATCAAAAAGGCATATATAGAGATTTTCCCATTGTCCAGTACGAGTAGGAGGCAATTTGTTACCAGAAATTAATAATACTGGATATAAAAATTAAGTTCTTTTATTATTTATTTCTTAAATCAGGAAAGCATACTATTTACAAAAATGAATGGGTTTATGAGGGGTTTATACATAAATCTGAACATAGATTTGGATACAGCTTTGTGAATAGATTTCTTCTACAAGAAGTTCAAGTTTTTTAAAAAAATGTAATACTTGACAAAATTCATAAATTTAGTATTAGGAATATTTTTTTTCAATACTGTTTTTATTTAAAATCCCATTTGCGTAGTTTAATAATTATTATCTTATCTCATCTTAGATATACAGACAATCCTTCTATGCAGAAGATAATTGCGTCCACAGACCATGACAGATGATCAGTTGGCAAGTGATGCAGCGGTAACAGGCCACGGCTATTACCCAGCCGCCTAACTATTGTTAGTTAGGTACCCATTCAGAGCTGGGTGACTCAGGGACTCCTTAGGCCACAGGAACAAATCATTGCCTAAGCATGGATTTGAACTCGTGACCATCGGTACGCCAGTAGAGTGCGCTTGCCACTCGACCACCATGTCCCTTCAGGGCATTATTTCTCCAGCATTTTACTGTTAGGTTAAAATAGGTTCAAATATAACAAAATCTTACATTATGAGTGTAAACCCTAAAAAATATGTTTACTCTATGTCTTGCCAAATTGTTTAATACCTATGACTAATAAACATCATGAACTAAACAAATTAAGGAAGAAGGCATTTTTTTTTTACATTTAGGATTATACTTATTCATACTTATATGAACATGTAACTGTTCGTGTTTCACACATTGCTTTCCCTTTCACTTTAGTCAGAATAAATTTCAACTGATCCAATAATGAATTACCTCCATTAATGCCTTTAGTGATGTACTTGCGGACAAGATGCACTTTACCATGACAACTGGTCTCATCAGCAATGTCAGCACATAGCTGACGAAACTGACAAAAAGAATTATGTTCTTCCGCTAAAGAATCATCCTTTTTTAGTTCATTTAAAGAAGAGGCACCATCTGAAAAAAAACGAGTTACATGTTTAAGGCTTTAAAAAGGATACGTGACATTATTGATATTGAAATGGAAAGAAAAAAAAACACCGAGCACATTCTTGCACTTGAACTTTAAAGTCAATTTCAGAAAAATGTAAAAAAA
Organism: Radix auricularia; assembly: GCA_002072015.1. NCBI lineage: Eukaryota > Metazoa > Mollusca > Gastropoda > Lymnaeidae > Radix > Radix auricularia. The sequence continues at coordinate 622,245 of MUZC01000300.1, read as the reverse complement.
AAAAAAAATAGCCTTTTTATATGGAGATGAGGATCACACCAATTTTAACTAAATGTAATATAAATTATTTCATTATAATTTCACTTTGATTTTTTCAATCTCTACTTCATTAAAATTTAGCTGCTAAAATATATTATTTAACAATGCCTTAATGTCATGTACATTAGGCAGTTCCTAGCAGCCTAGCATAGAAAATGGAAGTGTTGACTGGAAATAATTTATTTGATTGCTTAAGGACCTGGTAAATGCATAATGCCTTAATGGACTGTAATGTAATAAAATCCAGACACAAAAGATTGACAACTAGTCCTAAAGTATTAGATTGTACGTGTTATGGGCAGAAGTGAAAATAAAAGATGACAACTTGAAAATAAATATTGTCCACATATGCAAAAGATTCTATACAAAGTTCTTTTACCAACATCTTGAGTTTTCTTTTTAGATGAATTAGTTACTCAAGCCATAAGAGCATCATCAGCTTTTTTAATTTTATGAAGCTTTTTAGTAAATTTTGGCCTTTGGAGTATGTTTGTTCCCAATATTAGTTTCATTTTTCACTTTCCAAATAATTTTATAAAAGAATGATCTTTTAAAAAAACAATAATTTATTTTAAAAAATAAATGATCAAAATTTTAGAATTTAGAATTATTATGTTAAGTGTAATCATTTTGGTCATTATTATTGTCTGTGGATGCACATTTACAACTTATAATTATAACTAAAATCTTACATTTTGGAAAAATTACCTGATATAAGTTTTTTAATTAACTCTTTTTCTTCTTGTTTCAAGACCCCACGCCTTTTGATGTCGTCTGGATCTTTTTTTTTCTTATTTTCAAAAATGTAAGATGAGTGGAACCATTTTCTTATTTTTCCATTAAATACTGAGAAAGATTTGGCGGAAATTTTTCCTATACAAAGTCCTCCTTTATCTATCTTCTGTTTGCACTTTCTACTATTGGATGTTCCCAGCTTAGCATAGCCAAAAACATATTGATAATTAGCTCTACAATAACGTGCTGTATCAGATGAATATTGCCGAATAATACTCACATCCACAGAATTAAAATCAGTCATCTTTGAATTGTATAAATCTCCTAAAAATTGTGGGTTAAGTAATGTTACATATCTCACAGGTTTTACTTTGCTGTGTATGTTTTTCTGGTATAGCTTTAAATTATTCTGATGATTTACTTGACAGTCATCACTGGTGGCTTCTTGAGAGCATTTAAAGATATATGAATGTATCTCATAATATGTCAACTTATGAAGAACCTGGAGCAGAATTTCTGAATTTCTACAAAAAAGATTGGATGTGTGTCTTGTTTTCAAGACCAATCCACAGGATTTCAATAAAGCCAGTTTTTCCACTTGAAAATATGTCTGTAGACATAAGTTCATTAGTTCACTCTGAAATATAGATTTTAAAAAATGATATTATGTCATTTCATAAAAATAACTTGTAATAATGAATGCAGCATAAACTTTTTTCTCATATATTAGTTACTTTTTAGAAAAATTGCATGCATATTTTTTTTAAGTATCATGAATTACATAAAAATATGTCAAGATTTGTTATTTTGTTTAACCTCAGTTACAAACATCCATTTTCTTTTTTACTCAGAGGACAAAACTAAAACTAGTTAAAGAAATATCTAGACGATATGAAACTATTTGAAAAGCAATATAACCCAATAGGTTGGATGACTGCCATCAGAAAAAGAAAATACACAAAGACAAAGCATCATTTAGCTTTCCATTATTAAAAATTGTTAGTAGTTTTGATATTCATAATCACACAATAAATAAGTGGCAGTGAACAGGAACATCATTAAATTTCAACTATCATGATCTGGCAGATTTCGACTAAATTCCATTTCCTACTCTAATTTCTCCACCACTTGTGATGTAGTGTAAAAAATAAAACCTAATTTAAGCATTTGTTACTGCCACTTATTAGTACCTATTGGAAACAAAAAGTTGACTAGTAATAAAGTGATATAGGATATAGTTTCTTGCATTTGATTGTTGACTACAACTCTTTATGTTGGCCACCAATGACTGTTGACTTACTTTTCCCATCTTCCATTACCTATTGCCAAATTTAACTTTCTTTGTAAGAAAATGAATCAACTCTAAATTTTACTCTAGTGCTTTCTGCTTGTTCCCCTGTACATTGCAGCTAAAATTTCATTTCGTTTTTATGGTTTGCCTTTTAAAAAAAAAGATTACTGTAATTTTTTTATGGTATAATAAGCTAACTATAACTATCCATATACTATACTAATATTGCAATTTATTCCTAGCTTTTTAATAAATTTTAAAATATTTATTGTTCATAATAATCATTCGTTTATTATTCTATTGTTAACTACTATCCATAAGTATTGTAAACTATGGTCTCCCAAATCCATTGTCAGAGAAAGATTCATTTCAGACTTGGTAACTAGAGGAGAAAGAAAGAGTAAGAGAAAAATTTTAAAAATCAATAGACCTAAGTCTTTTCAATGATCAATGTTAAATGTTTTGTCATATTCAATGTAATTAGATTTAATTTAATTGGTGTGGACTCTAAAATGTAAAAAAAAATTAGGCCCTGAAGAAATTAATCGGAATCTAATATCTAAAGATACAGAATGAGCATAAAGATAAATGATCCCTCTAAGGATCCTTGGTCCATGTGCAAAGAAGCAAACTCAAGTGCAAAGTTGCACAGCCTCCAATTTTTGGTGCAAAATCTTATATCCCACAAATACAGAAATTATCCTAATCAAAATTTAATATACTGTAAATGTACATTGCTGCAGTGCATCAGTCAGATATCTGCATAGCCAAACAACCCAGCAACATTGAAGATGACACAAGTTAAAGAATATAAAATATTCCCCGGAGTCTGATCGTAATATTGTTCGGGTAAACAATAGAATAGCAATACAAATATGCAAAAATCCTCATAGACTCATATTTCTCTTGAATTAATGTTATATGACTAAAATGACAAACAATAAAGAATTTTAAGTAAATTCAACACTGGAAGATATTTTAAATATATATAAACGATGATAGATGACCATATGTAAAGAAAAACTAACATCAAATAAAATTAACAAATGCTGCTAAATAATAAATATAAAAAACTGAAGAAAAAAAATATTATTATGTTTTTTTTAACGTAAAGCTAATAATGTAAAAAAAAAAAAAAAACCCACTAAAGATGCTCAAACAGAATTCTCCATACAATGTAATTTCTAAAGGCAATATAGAAAATGGAAGGTTTTTTTTTTTTTTTATTAAGTATAAAAATTGAAAAAACTGGAATAGCCATATTAAAGGTTCAAAATAAAAAAAAAACTTTAATGGTAATTAGACCAAAGCAAACATCCTTAACACAGCATTTTCATCCCTAGGTGACAAAGGTCTCAGTCAAAATAAAATATAAGAAATAGGTAATATAATTATTCAAGAAAAAAGACATAAACTCAAAAAAAAAATTTTAACTCCATAGCTTCTGGTCATGATAAGTACCATCAACCATCTAAACTACTCAAAGATCTAAATACTGAAATGCTTCCAATTTATACAGCACTTTTCCAAAACTCTCTAAACCAGGGTAAATTGCCCAGGATTGGAAACAAGCTAATGTGACTCCCTATTTTAAAAAGGAAATAAAACAGACCCTTTTAATTAGATGCTTGTCTTATATACCAGCATTACTAGTAAATAACTAGAACAAAATACATAATGTTAATGCTATGGCATCTCTTGTCCCTTACATCAAAGGATTTTAGATTTCCTAATAAAATGAGAACAAACTAATAATTGATGTTTTTTGTTTGTTTCTTTTTTATTCTAAATAGATTTTTAGAGTGGAAGAAATGGGAGGGAATACAAATGTCATGCCGATGTACAAGTACAAGTGCACCAAAATAAGGCTTACCATGTAACAATATTATAATAAATGAACAAATGTGATAAACATGTGGGGGGAGGGGAGTGTCTCTGGGCGCAAAATATTCTCTAGATCTAAAACAGCACCAATAATGTTAAATTGAGAAGTTTCTAGGCCCCTCTTCCCAATTTTTGTAAATGATTTTCCTAAAAGCATCTCAGCAGTATAAAGTTATGTCCCTTGCTGATGATTGTGTAATGTATAAAACAATTAAGTCAGAGCAATATACGGAAATCTTATAAAAAGAATTAAATGGATTACAATGGGAAACTAATTGGAGTAGGCCTATGTCTTTCGACACAGAATACTATTTGTTTTTAAATCATTAAGAAATAAGTGCAGACTATTTCATTCATGATCAAGAAAAAAAGCTAATCCAAATAAATATCCATAAAGTATGAAACAAGTTAATGCAATAGATTTTTTAAACCTTAAGGCTTTATGAAAATAACATTTTAGTATTGCTAATGTAATGACATAAAACTTAAATGCTACCTTAAATTTTAATTTAAGTTAGTCAAACCCATACCAAATATGTGTCTTCTGTCTGTGATTCGTGATCCATTAACCAAAGAACATAGTAGATAATAATAATAATAAAATGATAATTCACATAGCGCTGTATCCTAGCAAGGAGCCGGGCTCACAGCACTTTACATGCAGATAACAACACATTTATTAAGCAAATAAACATTCATGTCATACTAACTACATAAATGACAATACGTTGAACAAAGACAAATTCAAAAAGTTACAGAGACATAGAAATATGATATTAATTGGAATAAAAATCTCACAAACCAGCAGCACAAAGTAATTTTAAAAAATGCGAGTCGACATGGAGACATGTGCGCAGCGGTTGTTGTTACCTGCCCTCCACCCTTTACTACCATAAACTGTGATTTTCCAACTCTAGGGTTAGTCATGTTAGCAAAAAATGTGGAAAAGAACAGGCAGAAAAAAACATTTAATTGTTTTAAAATTGTTCCATCTGGAAATTGAACCCAGGGTGATCCGCGTACAAGGCAGACGTGATAACCAATAATCATATGTTATTCTGTGAAAGAACAACACAAGAAACATTGTTGCCACACCCCCCCACCGCCACCATTTTTTTTCATCTCACTCCGCTTGCCCACTGATCTTTTTACCCCAGTGTGGGTTATTTGTCATGCTCAAACGTGAATTATATATAAAGATGAATTTTTTTATTAACTCTATGTTAACGATGTAGCATGTGAATATTTGTGCTGGACTGTAGCCCGGTCGTATTGAACTTACTTTTATAATATTTTCCTGATCTTTAAATGTTTAAGCTAGTCTGTCGCGTAGTGCGTATTATTTTGAACATAATCAATACTTAAGTTGTGTCTCTTATTTATAGTAAAAAACTTAGCTCTTATGGGTTGTTTAATTTATTATTGAAAAAAGGCCTAAATTTTGTGACAACGTTTTATGAATTTTGTACAAAATTTCACAGAACGTCACTACTGAGTGTACAAATTATATGAAACATTACATAAGTAATAAAAATGTATTATAAATAATCCCTTTAATCTTCTGATATCATCATTCTGCTTTCTTAAAATATGGTTATGATGCAAAGTGAAAATTTTAAAAATTGCAAATAGGTAGCGCAAGAAAAGGTGGACTGTTAACTGTGGTGCACAATTTATGAAGGTGACACAACTCATTTCCCAATAAGATACCTAAGTTGATAGATAAGCTTTTACTGAAAAAACTTGAGCTAGTTCTTCTCTTTTATTAATTATTGCCTCATCTGCTCTCCCTCCACCCTTAACCCTAATTATTTATTTTTGCCTTAATTATAAGATTTTATGAATTTATTAAATAAATTTATATAACTAAAGTAACTACCACAATGATTTCAGTATATCAGACGCCTGAAAGGGGGCCGTCCATAAAGTATCTCACGCTATTTTTGACAATTTTTAACTCCCCCCTTCCCCCCTGTCACAAATCTTGGACCCCTCACCCCTTAAGTACGTCTCACTTTTGAACAAAATATTGTTTTGTTATTAACAAAATAATTAAAATGTAATATAAAACACAGTAACATCACACATGGCCGGACCGGACACCCCCCTTCCCCCTATCACACTTTCTTACACCCCCCCCTTGGAGCATGACATACTTTAATTTTATGGACGGTCCCAAGAAGAACATTTTTATAAAAATTTTAAAATTTAAAGAAAATTTAGATTTTAAGGCAAGATTAATATTTAAGGAACTTTTTTTTTCAAATTTAAAGTTTCATAAAAAAAATCTTTTTTAACTTTTTAATTAATAATACAAAGATTTCAAAGAATAATTTTGTATTAACAAGAAACATTTAGTTACGTACCATTTTCAACAAATAAGGATGTCGAATTTAGGTATATTTTTCCACTGATATATATTATTATGTAAAAAGAATGTACCTAAGTTCAAGTATTGGATTAAAGTTAATTGTGTTACCAGAGACTTCAATATTATCACTGTGTGAGAGGATCGGCTATTAATAAACACCTACATATGAGAAAGCGGCCGAAAAATAAGTGACAACTTCTATTGTGATTACTGATAAGGATATTAATAGGATTAGTATTAATTTTTTTAGCAAGAATCTGAGTCTTAGCGGACCTGCATACTATTCGTTAATTAATAATTAATGATTTATCCTTAATCATTGATTAATTAAAGTGAAACACTTTATATTGATATAGCATAATGTTTTTGTACAAATTAAAAAAGTGAGAGTCTGTACTCTGTTCTGTACTGTAAGACTGTGTATAACTAGTATAAGCATAGACTAGATGTAACAGTAATGAGTAACAGTGACAAACCCAGGCATGGGGTGGGGGATATAAAAAAAATTATCCCTGGAAATAAGCTTGTTTGAGTGTTTGCAAGCATCATTACTGTGGTTTTAAAACAAAAACAAACCAAAAAACAACAAAAAACATTTTAAAAAATTAAGACTGCAGCAGGATTCAATCCGCTTACCAATAATGTTACTCTTCTAAATTGACTAACCTCATATAGTCATAGAGAAGCTGATGAAATCTTATAATTATAACGAAGTGTCTACTGCTACGACAAAGTAACAGCAGACAACCCGGAGTGGATGTGGCTGAAACTACGACATGTCGTAATACCAGAAACATGCCCCCCGTATCGTTTGCTGTTACGGCATGTGTTAAACAATTGGTTGCATTTCAATTATGCTAATACTAATACTTTAATACTAAACTATAGTTCTCATAATAAAATATCATGACTACTAGGTAAGCCTATTAATGAATTTTAAAGGTTAAAAAAATGAGATTCATCCATTAAATGAAAAGCACTTATAAAATTAAAAATTTGTATTTGTACAACAGATTCGCTAGACGAAGTGATAATCGGGTTAGTTTGAAAATGATATGACACTGTTGATAGTGGATCAAATCCCGCTGCCGTCAGTTTTTTTTTTTAAAATCCATTTATTATTTCTTTTTTTAAAATCACAATGAGTGTGCTGATAATTTGTGTTATTATTCTGAAAAGCAGATACATTGATTAAATCTTAGGGATCTACCGATATTCATTTTTACCAAAACGAAGTTTCTGATACTTATAATTATACTGATATGTTTACAAGTTCTAGATCATGACCTATATAAATGATAAACATTAAGACATACATGAATAATTATGATTCACAACAAACTTCGGACTTCAGCTTTGACTTACAATAATAATTTTTAATTTCAGCCAATAGCCAATAGTTAAATAAATTTTGCACATGGTCAACCTTTATGAATGAAACAACAAGCAATAGGCCAATAGTAATAGTAATAGAGTCAAAATGAGGTTGAAGGATGAATGGAATGGTTTCCAGTGACAAGTCTACACATTTTATACATTTTATTATTCCACACGAAAATAAATTATTTTACATTCTTGCGATTGTGCGCGAATCGTTTCTTGAGGATATTCATTTACGGCTTTACTTTACGGTATGCTAAATTTTAATACTCGGCATCACTTACACTTACACAAGTATAGTATAGTGTAGCAAAATCGGCCGACATATTCATAATCGGTAGACTAAATTTAAATCTATTTAAATAATTTATTTAAATAAATTTCGATTTTATAATTACTACACAAAAAATAAGCCCTATTAATGTCGTATTATAATATATATGCGTATACCATATACAATGACAATATAAAGAAGAGTTTGTTAAGATATTATTATTGCGACTTAATTCTTTACAAGTGGCTACTGCCACTGCAAAGAGTGACTAAGACTAGTCGTAGCAGAAGTTGCGTATGTCGTAGCGCTAGCAACACCCCGTCGAGTCGTCTGCTGTTACGACAATTGTTGTCGTAACTCTAGCATTATCCCGCCGGATCGTCTGCTGTTAAGAAATGTCGTAGTACTAGTTTCTTGACTAGCGCTACGACATGTCGTAACGCTAGCAACATCCGGTCAGGTTGTCTGCTGCTACAACAAAGTTGTCGTAGCGCTAGCCACATCCTAATTATAATTTAAATTAAAATTATATCTTATTATCATTTATTGGACATCAATCAATTTTTATCATATTTTATGCATGCCAGTGCTGCAGTGCTACTTTAAAATTTCAGTAATCATGAAATTGTGATTAATATTAGTACTGTAAACATATAAATATTAGTACTATTAACATATAAACTACACATTTTAGCCTAAATCGAGTGAACTCGGCTATTACTATTATTTTGTTTTTCAATGACAATGAATGATGAATGATTCTCAATCTCATCAATGATTTAAAATGATTATATTTATAATTTATTTCATTCAAATAAATTGTTTACAATCGTAAAGAGCAGGGGTCTCCAAACTGCGGGGCGGATCCGGCCCGCGAGGCCCTCTGATCCGGCCCGCGAGGCCCTCTGATCCGGCCCGCGGAGACCTTTTAATCTAAATAGCAAAAATACTATTTTTATTTGTAGTTTACAACAAAACTTTAGGTACCAGGTATTGTTCAATAGCCAAAGCAAATTCCCCCGTTTCTTGAAGTCGACTAAAGTTTCCCTCACTAAATGAAGAGTGAAGAGTTTCCACTTTCTATGATTTCTTAATCAAAGGGAGTGCTATCTATCAAGGCACGCATTACCGCTGGTCAAACAACGCTATATGTGAACAAATTAAAATAAAAATGTGGATGAACTTATTTTTAATTATTTTTTTAAAAAATAATTATGTTGCTACCGCATACAATTGTGCCTCGAATGTAAGAGGTTTCAGTTTTATTATGAAAATATGTATTATAGTTATTAAACTAATGTAGGCTACACAATACCTAAAACTACTTATATTAGCATATTACATTGTACATACTTAATAATTTTTTTCCTTTCGCTTCTTTCATATTATAATTTACATTCTCATTCTTTCATTGCATAGATAATGACTGATATATTAGGCTAGCCTACATTTATAAAGTTTTACTTTTTGGCCAAAGCTGTTAGAGATGTGAACTCAGTGTGACTTATTGTTACACACGTGGGCAATAGGATGTAAGCATTTGAAGAGTACAAGGGAAGAAACGGCTACGTCACATTTTTTTGTATTTTTGAGATTGTCAAGTATTAAAGTTTAAGATTTAAATTATACAGATTTCTTATAAATTAACGAAATATATGTGAACATATAATAGGGTTAGAGACATAATTTTTAAATAAAATCTCATTCAGAGCATTCTATTTTTTATTCTCTATCAGATACAGGGGATAACTTTAAAAAATTCAAAAATGTCACATAGCCGTTTCTTCCTTGTACTCTTCATATGACATTTGTATATATGACTAAGGAACGTAATGAATTTAAGCTAATTGTTGGTGTTATACAGTGTGCACCTTATACACTCGTGATTTCTGCATGTACATCAGTGGCAGATTTAGCTATCGGGCACGGGGCGGCTTGCCCCCCACGCCCCTGTCGGGTCTAAAATGGCGACCCCTTAAGACGCCCGCGATGAACACTAAAAAGGATTCACTAGAGCTGAAAAATAAAAGATTGCTCATCTAGCCAACACTAAACTGTAATACGACAATATTGGCTTGCTAAATATCGTATTTCAGAACTGTAATATCAGGTTTGATCTGTCAGGAGCGACGCCAAGTGGAAAAGAATAGAAAAGTATTGAAATGAATGATAGACGTGACGTTGTTTTTAGCAAAACAAGGTTTGCCCTTTAAAGGACACAGTGTACATTATTGCTTTTGTGATGGTAGTCGTAGAAATGCTGGAGATTATCGGGAAATGTTATCTTTATTTGCCAAATATGATTTTCGTTTAGACCAGTGGTTCCCAAACTTATTTGACCCACGGACCCCTTTTATAGTCAAAATTTCCCCACGGACCCCCGAGTGAAAAAACTACATAAATGCATAGTACAAAAGTTACAATTCAAAAAGCAACATTTTGATGAAGAAGCACGTATCTTGAAATTGTCTTTTGTTTAAATTAAAATTGACAACGATTAATAACTTGGGTCAACATGATGAGATTTTATGAGTGTTTTTATGACCGACTCAATGTTGGTGAGTAGCAACTGGATCTCCCATGGTGCGATCACCAATTTCTTGTCATTTTTCTGTTGTCTTTTTATGATGAGATTCACAACGCAACTGAATCTTTGTTCTACCAAATAGGAGGACGGGAAAGCAGTCAAAAAGTTATGTGCAATAACCCATATATATGGCATTCGTGTGTCATCAAGCGTCGATGGCTTTTACTCCTGCTCTATCGTCTGCCCCTTCCACTTTTTCCTGGCCCTTATCTCTTCATCCGTAGCTGTGAGGGATGCTTCGGAAACTTGAGAACCCTCACGACCTTGTGACCACCAGCAGAGTGTGCGCTCCTTGGCAATGGTCTCACACTCTTTATGGCCAGGGACATGTCTGTGAAGCACAGACAGGGGCGACCTCTTTTCCTCATACCAGTTGCCCGCTCACCGTAAAGCAGGACTCTTTGAATTCTCTGAGCTCATCCTGCGGACATTACCCAACCACCACATGCGCCTCTTACTAAGGATTGAGTGCATACTCACCATATGGCTCCTTCTGAGTACCTCCATATCGGTGATTTTATCCTGCCACTTGATGATTAGAATCCTGCGCAAGCTTCATAAGTGGAAGCTGTTAAGGTGCTTTATTTGCTTGGCGTAGGTCGCCCAGCACTCGCCACCATAAAGGAGTTGCTGAGCACGCAGGCCTGGTACATAGCGATTTTCGTCCTACCAGTGAGCTTAAATAAAAACCCATAACGCATTACCTAAAATTGAGCAGTACAATAACCCATAAAGCAGGTTATGAAATTGGGATCTGACTTTGTAACTAGACTTTGTGGTATCCTAGTTCAAGCATTGGTTTAAGTTTCTCCTTTCAATAAGCTTCTCTTGTGTTAGTATGGATTCATCTGTGTTTGGGATCTGAGTTTGTCCACGTGCAAAAGAGCTCAATGGCCATTCGGGAATATCCAAGTGAATAACGTCTTCAAATCTTTGGTTCAGGTCTGAGGTCTGCATGAAAAGCCGTTAAGTGTTGGCAGTAAGCTAGCTAATCTTTATATCTCTATTTTGACATTTCGAAAAACATTTGAAACTGTTCCTAAGTGTTGTTTGCAGAAGTTTTTTCAACAAACTCAGATATAACGCTTTTAGTTTCAAATTGGTTTAGTTAAAGTTGGATAAGTAAATAATTCATTAGGGGTATGTTTTTTTTTTCTTCTTTTTTTTGAGTTAATTGTGTTGTTAATCATTGTCTGATTTTTCCAGGAATTCGGGCACTAAATCAAAGAGCGTATTAAATCGAATTGAATATGAACTTTTTGATAAGCGACGTACTTCTGTGCTTCTGTGTGAAAATTTAAACGATTATAGTCTTCTTCATTTTCCAAACAATTTTGAGCAAATAATTTATAATCTCTCATTGAAGCAATTCCTTTTGATTTTACTAACTGTTATAATGTTAATAGTGAACCATGCAAACTTTACTTAAGAGTTTTTGCGAATAAATGATGTCGATGGATGACACAATGTACTGAAAATACATTAGGTACATTAAAGTATGCCAGAAAATCAAGGATATTTATTCAAGCTCATTTTTAAAAACTCAGCGTTTCACCTTTTGTTTCCAATAATTTATAGTTATTTGTTTTTATGTCCATAATAATAAAAATTGATCTATTTTATTATTTAAATTAAACTTTGCGCGGACCCCCTGACATTGTTCATGGACCCCCAAATCAGTTTTAATATTCCACGGACCCCTTGAATGGTTCCGTGGTGATTGTGTTTGTGTCCGTTCATTTCCACTCTTCGCAACATGGCTGTAAGCTTTGCTTCTCGACATTGGCATAATAACTTCGTGCTCTCCGTTGTGCTCAGTGATAGAAAAGTAGTCACACACTCTCCACAACAATTACTTTCATAAAATGTCTCCCATCACTAAATCATTAGCGGCGTATACTACGATGCAGGTCGGCTAATAGTTTATGTTTGGCAAATTGGGGTGTTGCATGGTGGGGGTGGCAAGTAGCTAACCGCTGAGCACATGCTTCCGGAACAATAATGCGTTTGCAGTTATCCTCGCCCCAAGGTTCATTCGCTTTCTTTGATTTCTTCATGATGTATTTTGCGTCTGTTCACCCCCCCCTTTCTTTGCAATATTTATGAGCAACTCTGTTGCGTATGCTACGCCGCGGGCATCTGGTGATAAGATAAGAATCGAAATTAATCGATTAAATTTTATGGATTAATCGAAAATATTTTTTTAATCAGTACCAGCCCTAAATAATAATAATAATAATAATTATCATTATTTGATATAACTGAGGCTCGGTGTGGGTTGCTATCGATAGTCCATGGATAAGACGAGCATTGCATGTTGTGACTGATACACTGACTATATTATAGTCTTCCTATTGTAGAGGTTTTTACGATCCTATCTGGAAGCTCTAATAACTGGTGATTAAAGTAGGCCCATTTCAAAATTCCACCCACAGCACAATTCTTGTGCATTTGGATAAATGTTATCGTTCCTGACTATTGCTGATATGCTTGTTAAAATGTCAATCTCTCTTCGTTTGCAGCGGATGGTGTGGTTTCAAGAGTGCCGCATAAATGGCAGGCCCTGTTTCAGAATCTTACTTAGCCTTTCCAGTGGCGTCTTACTGGGAAATGACAGGACGGGCATGTTGTAAATGATAATTATAATCCTTTAATCGATCACTCACTACCAAAGAATAGCTACTGAGTAAATGAATAGATCTTAACCAAACTTTGTATTCAAACCCTGTGCGAGTTAATTTAAAACAAAAAAATGCTACCATTATCCCCATTAATTTTAATATATTTCCATTACGGTCGATACTGATATTTTTTGTTCGATTAATCGGGGAGAAACTAATTGATTAATCAATTAAATTCTATTAATTATATTTTATAATTAATTTTATTTTATAATGCATATTTATATCTCGTTAAGCCACGATTCATTATTTTGCGAAATCGTTTAAGTCACACTAATTCCTTGGCTCCTAAATTTTGTGACGAAACACAGCAACTTTGTTCTGCTACGTGAGAAATGAGGAAGAAAAACCTTTTTTTTTGTTTACGTATGCACGTCTAAATAAATAATAATAATATGAGGGAAAGTATGTAAGTAACAAAAAGTATTTTACATAAAAAAATTGAAAAAAAAAAAACAATATATGATATGAAGAATAATTTCTTAAATCTTAAGCGAACGAATTAGTTTTAATCGATTATTTTTTAAACGCGTAATTAATTAATCGTAATTTCTGCAGCTCTAATTTCCAGTAATAGTGAATACTTTCCTCTTGAATGTCATTTTAATGGCTGTTAATGCAATTCAATGTGTAATTAAATGTTAATATTTTTCAAAACTATTACTGATATTGAGACATATTATTACTTTCCGTCTTGGTTGATAAAACGGGTGTTAAGAGCCTATCAGCCCCCAGTAGTTATTAGCAGTCGCTGTATGTAAATAAAACAGATTATCATTCAAACGTCCTCTTCATCCCAATCTATTCAACACCAATGTTTCATGTTTTACTGTGAGAGCAGCCACTAGACTCATGCAGCTCACAACATCAATTGACTAAAATAATGCATCAGTTTTGAGCTTATCTTTTGACCGAAGAGAACAACCACGGAATAACAAAATAACCGAAGTTACTGTCATTGATATTTAGCTATGGGAAGGAGGCTAACATCAGGCCAATTTCTACTCTGTAACAATTGAAGACAACGAGGTTATAATTAAATTGTCTGTATTCATGAATTATTGTCATAATAGCCCAAAAGTTGAAATCCTAAAGCAGCTTTCATTTTGTCTCTTATATAATGATGAAGGTTGTTATCACTGTGCATTATCATGGAAGACATATATTTTTGAGAAATCTGGAGAGATGAACAATGAGAGTGGGGATGATGGAGGGTGGTATGTGTGTTTTAATGAATTGACAATGGGTTCCCCTAATTGAATGTACACATAATAAAAAAAAAACAATGTGCCTACAAATTACAATGCCAGCTTTGGAGGAGTGGCGTGTAGCGTAATAAATAGGGAGCACATAGTTTATTTATGGCCCTACATGAGTGAGTGACTAATATTCCATTTTAAGTAATGTGAATTTCATTACAGTCAGTTTTGGGCAAATTAGTTATTTATTTTTGGATAAAACCTGAAGTATTTTCTTGTAATAGTATTGTGTGGATTACTATATATTGCATAGCTAATAATAATATATTCCTCTACAAAGTATGTGGATCTAATTCATGTAATTTGTTTTGGTATATAATTGTCTCTTCAGTGACAGGTTTCATCTCGTCCCAATGTGCATCAAACCAGTCCGTATTTTTGTGAGATTTTTTTTACCAAAGGCATTCAATGCTGATATATAGATCATGTCTCTGAGATGGGTCCATTTGAAGTCAAGGTGACATATGGGGACCTCTTTGAGAGACCTTCAAGCACTTTGACAATGAACAGCTGTGTTTTCACATGGTCTTTCATGCAGAAGGTGTTGATGCTAAAGGGAACGCTTTTATGGCCTACAAGGAAAAGCTGAATGCCTCAAAAACAGCAGTCACATGCCCAAAAAGTAGGACGTCAATGTGCTAAACCTACTTGATTAACCTCTGCTCCAGCATACTGTCAGCTGCAGACATGGGCAATGCCAAAGCCATGTACGAAAATATTAAAAAGGCAACTGGTCCAAAGTTGCCCCCACAAACTCCAAGGTGCAGAAATTATCCAAGAAAAGTGTGCGCTGAGCATTATCTGGAACTGTACGCAACAATTACCTCTGTCTCCTGCACCTCTCAATTTAAGAGGGCATATCTAAATAAAATACCACAATTCTACAAAGGATTTTTGCTACCCAGCTAGCTTAGAGATAATTGAGCATACCAACTTTAATTACAATTCTCGACTATCATAAACAAAAAATTCACCACAAGTTATATGAATATTTTATTTTGTATCAAAAGTGAAAAGTGTATCATAGGGACTTACATAAAACCAATTAATTTTTTTTTTGACATTGTAAAATTATAACAACCAATCTCAAAAATATGAAAGCTCTAAAACAGTTCAATTTACCTGGAATGTATTAAAAAAGTGCAAATTTTATCAAAACAGATCAGGTAAGAAAAATACAAAATGGATGTATAGCAATTTCAAAACATTTAAGCACGTTTTTTTTTCAATCAAGACCTAAAAAAAAAAAGAGTTTCAATATAAAATTCTTACAATTATATGCCAAGAGAAAATAACATTAAATTGAAAAGCTGCCTGAATAGAATGTATAGGTACTAAAAATAAACTTTGTAGAAATCTAGCAATTCAATTGGATCATTTTGTTGATCAGGAAATATCTTGAGTTACTGAAGCTTTGGCAAGTTGTCCTGCAGCAACTGAAAGAGGTCAATGCCACCATAGTAGCGCACAAGTTTGTGTCCAGTTCCCAGGATGCCCATTACCGTCAGCCCAATCAAACAACGGACGCTAAGCTTGAATCCAGGAATCCTGTGGGAGAGGACAAGACAAAAACAAAAAGAATGTAGATTTTCTCAACAAAAATAATTCATTTTATATTTAATGATTAAATATTAAATATTATAAATAATTTTATCTCTGTTCGGCAAAGTCAGAATCTTCAACACATGTCTCAACAGTTTTATATTGTGGAGCATATAGGCAGGAGGGAACAAAGTCATGTAAAAAGAAGCAAACATTGGCAAACACTTGTCACTGAAATGAAACATAAAACAGATAAACAACATCTACAACAAAGATATACTAGAAAAAACTTGCATAGAAAATAGGGCTGAAGAAGTCAAGAGTTAATGATTGAGTTTAATATGGTGCGCTCTAGGTTCACCTGTGGGTAACATAACCAGGCAATCCCATAATTGAATAAGTTGATTAAAAAAGAAAAGCCGAAGGCCAAATATTAAAAGAAACAAATAACTAGAGTCAGAAACACAACAAACTATGAAAAACACCTGGAAGCTACTTTATAGGAAAGCACAGGCCCAAGATCATTGAAAATTCTTGCTAAAGGCCTTAATCTCAAGAAGGGATTAAAAATGCAAAGTTACGCAACCAATGCCCCAACTCTTGTGTACCATGCCATGTACTTCATTTTCTTTTTAAAATATGTTGTCCTTATATTTAAAGCATTAACTAGGTAGTCCAAATTGATTTTATTTTTTAGGATATTATAATTTTGGCGTATTTCATTTTGTAGTAATTTTTATTCTAAGACATTGGGGAAACAAATTACTGAGTTATCTTAAAAAACAAATAAGTTATGCTATTTTCAAATTTTTTGAAAAAAGGCCAAAATTGGCATTTTTTCACTTTTCAAAAACTGGTATTTTCTAACATAATTTACTGAGATGTCTAGAAATTGGTAAAGTTACAACAAAGTTTATAATTAATAAGCCCAATTTTTTTTTTAAGCATCTACATTGATTCATTCAAAGTTAAAAAAATATTTAAAAATTAAAAACATAATTTTTTTTTTCATTTTTATTTTCCGACCGGACAAGTGTAAAATGCAGTTTCAAAAATTCATATAAATTTATGCAACTGACATAAATAAACATACCATACATCAAATTAAAGGTAATTTTAGCAGGAACAATGAGTAATGTGAATCAATAGCATTGAAGTACATTTACATCCATTAAAATAAGTTAAAAGATACCCACCCCATTAAAATTTTTAAAAATATAAGTTTTTAAAAAAATTATAAAAAATGCTTGCCAAAACACAATTGAACCGAAGGCATTTCAAAATGTTCTCAGATGAATCTAATTATAAAAAAATGAAATGAGAGAAATCTTATTAATGCTTAACCCCATAAAAATAGCTTTTAAAAGTGGCATGAAATGATACACAAATGTAAAAATAAAAATATGTCACCTCGTCACAAAAATCAATATATCCAACATCTAACATCAAATTAAGGTATTTTTAATAAGCCTAACAATTTATGTGAATGAATTTCAAGATAGAAACTGTTTATTCAATTTAAATTATAAAAACCTTAAAACTAACCCTCATAAGTACTAACACGTAATATTTAAAAATGCTATAATTTAAAAATTCATAAAAAAATTATGCAATTGACATAACTCAACATACCATACATCAAACTAAAGATAGTGTTGATCAGCACAGTAAGCAATATGAATCAATAGCATTAAAGTATATTTACATGAATTAAATTAGTTTCAAATATACTGGCCCCACGTTATTTTTAAATAATGAAGTTTTTAAAAACAATAATTAAAAATGCTGTGCATAATACAATAGGATCAAAAGCATTTTAAAGTGTTCTACTTATTAAAAAATGAAATGTCAGAAATATCAATGCTCAACACCATAAAAAAATATTTTATAGTGGCATTAAATGATACAAAAATGTAACAATAAATGTCTCCTTGTCTTAAAAATCTACATATCAAACATCATGATAAGGTAATTTTAATAAACACAACAACTTCTGTGAATGAATTGCAAAAAGAAACAGTTTAGCCACTTAAATTCATAAAATTCTTTTAACAATTATAAGTACAGAACTTATAAATTATTGTTTTAAAAAACTGATTAAAATTTCATTTTATTTTGCTTTTTCAATGTGCAAGTGCAATAGTTTGAACTTCACCATACCTTTCAGCTTGTTTAGTCTTTACCTAACTTAAGATTAAATTAGCACAAATAAATTTCTGTAACTGTAAGTCATCACTTTTCTTCCCCACTTTTATTTTAAGAAATGTTTTATAAGTCTTTTATATACCCTCTACTGATATTTTACACCTCAAAACTATAGTGTTATTTTCTAAATCATTTTCGTCATAATCATAATGCAATAAATTTAAAAGCCACTGAACAATAAATTTTAATTTGCACAGCCGTTCCTTAGATCTGAACAGTTCTGAATCTATTACAATTTGGTTAGTCACATTAACTTCACTACAGATTGTTTTATCAAAATAAAGTGGTGTACATACATTAGCTAAAGTAATACCGCACTTTTCCAACGCTGGAGACAAGGAATACAGATTCAATGTCATTGCTAAATAATCCATCAAAGAATCAGTCCCAGAAAGTATCACAATACTAGAAACCATATGTTCCATTTTTCTGACAAAACAATCAGGCCTGTAGTGACTTTCTGGAAACAGTTTGTCACATCCTTGTTGTTCTTGTTACCCTGGACCTTGATGAAGTGTAACATGAAAATTAAACTGTATGTTCTAAGAACTGGTGGAAACTGTGACATTCTCCCTTTTCATTTAGCCAGAAATGATGCACACAGGCCATCAAGAATTTCCACGACTGAGCTGAGGAATAAGGAATATACTATTAAAAACATTTTATTAATATACCATCAAAATGAGAATTATGTGTAATCTCTTAATCAACTAAACTAAAACAGGTGTAAATCTTTTGTTTAAATGTAAATAAAACTTTAAATATATTACTTACGTATTGATTGACGTCTCAAACATGAGTTATTCCTATTAACAAAACCACTAGATTGTGGTCAAAGAACTTAGCAGTGACTCGCAGGGCTTTGCCAGTGAAACAAGAAAAATGGAAAATGGTTATATTTTTCTTAACACGATCGCTTCGCGCCAATAGTTACCACTCATTTGATTTTACAACAGTAATTTAATACTATAATGATCTTTCTATCGGTGTGCAAAAAGTGTTAAAGCTTAGTTATTTTCATTGTTTTTTCTTCGACTTAAGTTTTCAATCAGAATTTTTAAAATGAAATAATAAAGTTAGATATACTTTCTATACATCAAACAAAAGGGTAGGGTCTTTGATGGTAACACTACGTCGCTAATTTGAATAGGCGCGAAGCAATCAGCGTTTCAAACACCTAATGGTAAAATTCACGCGAAAAAACGTCGTAAAATCATATTAAAGTTTGATGAATATCAAAATTGGTCTTTAATTTTTAAAAGAAAAAAATTAAAATAATAATAATCTTTATTTTAAAAAGTATTTTAAATGATCTACATGTATATCAAGGTTTAAACGATATTTTAAAATATATCATATGCATTACACCATTTTAGCCTTTCTTACTAATAAATTCTATTTTATTTTATAGCTTACAGGTAGTTTAGCTGGTTATAAAAAAAATATACTACTTCTGATTAAATTAATTTTTTTTTAAATTTACATTTTTTTAAAACAATAGCCGACTACTTTCAAACAGAAAGTAATAATATTTATTTTAAAATAGGAATTTGAAATTGTTTCCTCTTTAAACCAAAATGACTAGCAGTTCTGACATGTGTTATAACATTAAATAAGGTCAAGATGAACATTTAAGAGTGTGATATTTATTTAGATTTAATCGTCATGGCAAGATCACCTAGGGTATAATAACTGGATGAAAATAATTTGCACTTGTTTATTTTAAGTAAAGCTATAACATTTTGCAATATATTAAAAATGGAGTGATGATGTTTCCCTTTGAATACAATAAAATTAAAAATAATATTAGTTTTCTAATAAAACACCCAATACTTTGGTGAGATCTAACCATAAAAATTATTTATGTCCAGTTTACTTTAGGATTTAACATAGGGTATCAACAGTACTCGACTTAAAAACATTTTTGGACAATACCTGTTCTCTACATTCTCCACATAGCCATTGAAATACCTTTGCCTTCCAATCAGATAAACAAAGTATACAGCAGAAGCTGGCACTGCAAGAAATGATTAAATCAAAGTTGTATTTTAAAAAATGGCTTAATTTTTTAAATCAGAGTATGAAAGTCAGATACTAATAGCCAACAGTCCTTAGAGTCTGCTATGATTTAATTGTTCACAGTGTAAAAAATTATTGCTGGACGGTTAAACCATTTATATATCAAATATTACAGACACTTCATTTACACAGAAGATTATTGTGTCCCATGCTTATCAATGCCTGATGTGTTATTTTTTGCTTTGCTATTTGTTCTTCAATGCCAAAGTATTTCTAGGTTTAGTGATTTAATTAATGGTTTTCAAGTAATGAATTCTTCACCTCTTTTAAAATTTTTTACTAGTTTATATTAGGGCTGCGGAAATTAATGATTAATTCTTGATTAATCGTTAAAAATGTTTAATGATTTAATTATTTTTTATGATTAATTGACCCATCCATCCCTCACAAATTATTGGAAGTCAAAAGGTTAAAAAAAATTATAAAAATAAAAGCCAATAAATAATAAATTTCCTGATGATTACATGAACATTTAGGTTTTTAACTCTTGACTGAAGAGAATGTTCAAAATATTGTTAAAGTTTGTCTACCGTGGTTCTAACACTTTGCCTAATTATTAAACCAAATGAAAAACGTATTAAGCTAATGGCAATAATCATGTAATGGAGGCTGACTCAGAGACATGAAATGACGAAAACTCTTCTGATGAATTTCTGCGTTACAAAATGGAGATGAAAGTTCCCAAATACATTAACCCTCTACAATGGAAACTTAATGAACACCGATATCGGATAAATTCTTTCCTTGCCAAGACTGTTTTGTGCATACATTACCTCAGTTCCATGTGAATGATTGTTCAGCTCTGCGGGTTATATTAAAATTGTCAATTACAACTGCTCATCACTTGAACCAAATAATGTCAACCTTTAATTAGACTGTCCATCTGCTGGTAATTTGCCGGGACAGTCCCTAAATTTCACCTCTGTCCCGGAATCCTGTCAGGGACGCAATTTGTCCCGGAATTTAGAAATTAAAAATTTTTTGTATGAAAATTAAGTATTTTTTATGAATAAAGTCAAAAGTGACAATTTTGGTGTCGTTGGAAAGCTTATCCTACCTAATTTGTAATGGTATCGCCCACTACAACGTCCAAAAATAACCCGCTACGGAATTCTTTGTTCCGCTAACCCATAAAATCGCTAATACATGCATTCTTATTGGTCAATATTTATATTATCCTCAATTAACTTCGTTTGGTAACTATCATTGGTCAGCTCTATTTAGAAAACGCCCTGGCAATAAAAAATCAATCCCACAGTGCATCATTCTGCCCTGCTCGTCGATCCAAATCCAATCCTGATAAGATTTGGGTAAATTTATTTATTCACTTTCACTAACACAGGACAACTGGTAAATTTAGAAAAACTAGTGCAATTTGCTTTCGCATTAGCAGGAACCTCCACTGAAGTTGAGCGCTTGTTTTCTTACATGAATCAGATTTGGACTGACCAAAAAAGCCAGCTGGAGGTCTCCACAGTTGATGCCCTCTTATCAATTCAATACAGTTCAAACATGAATTGCTGCATTTTCTAAGATGCCATCAAGAAGAATGACAAATTTCTTGGAAAAATCCACTCAAGTGAAAAATATAATTAAAAATTTACAGTAATATTCGAAAGGGTTACCTATTAAAAATATATTGAATTTAAAGAGTTTTTAAAAAGAATTTTAAAAAATGTTTAATTAATGAATGGCTATTTTATGATTGCTTTATGATTTAAGTGAGCTATTTAAAGAAATTTTTAAAGTTTTTTTTTTTAAACTTATTTTTAATTTGTCCCGGAATTTAACAAAAATGTCCCGGATTTTTTCGAAAAACCTCTGGACAGTCTACCTTTAATAAATGTTACTTATGATATCATAATTTGTAATATGTAATCAAAATCAACTATTAATTAATCGTTAATTTTTCAAAAGTTAACGATTCAATTTAAATTAATCGTTCTTTAATCCTGTTTGTTGGATTTTAATTTGTATTGACTGTGATAACGATGTGTTTTGCTTTGTTTTTATGAAAGGATAAAAATTATGAAACTTAACATTTGTTACTCATAAGTAAAATATATTAGGGAAAACTCTAATTATAGGCTGAGTAACCCTTAGTTATGAAACTTGCAAATTCATTTCATTATTGCAAAGAAATTTTCTGAATACCAGCTTTTGTTAAGACATAAGATTTAAAATACCAAAATTTGTTAAATTATGTACTGTCTTTCACTTGATGAGATGTATGTTTATTTGATTAGAAAATCTGTTTTTTATTATAGTCACCTGGATGAAAGAAGACAGATCCAACCCACAAGCTTGTCAGTGATACTGGATAAAACTCCAATGTGTTTTGACTGAGAAATAAAAGTTAATAATTCTTTCATCAAGCACTCCATTTAAAAGAATTATAGAAAGTTGGGAAATCAAATAATGAAGATTTTGCCGTGTATTATTTCTTTTATTTCAAAAAAGCTAGCTCCAGTTTAATTTGATGAAGATGTATATAGTCAGTGCTTTATTTAAAATTTAAACAAAAAGAGAATAGGTTTAAAAAAGCAAAATGGCCTACAAAAAGCATTAAATTTAATATTATTGTTGTAAAAAAGAAATTACAAATTCTGGTACTAAATTTGATTTGAAATTTTAATTATAACCTTTGTCTCAAGCTTAACATATCTTTCTGTTTGAATGATTTAAAACATTTAAAAACTTTGTTCCTTGAATCTGTCATAGCACAGATCAATGTTCCCTTTAAATGAGCAGAAATTTGACACACACTGCACAGCAGTTTAGAAATAATGCTCAGTTAAATTTTTAAAATATAACACAAAAAATGCTTTCTGTGGAACTTTGCACATGAAAATTTTTAATTTGCACATATACCAAGATACCTTAGATAAAACATTGGCACAAATCAGAGTCAAACGTTTTGAAAATGTAATTATATAAATTAATTGTTTTTCTTCTTTTCAAAATAAATTGTATATCAAATTTATCAATTTTCTTCAACAAAAAGATACAAAAACAAAAAGCAGTATAGACATCTTTAATCCTAATTTAGCTTTTTTTGGTAAGCAGAATTTTTTATGTGTTACATTGCTGATTTATTTTGGTAAAAAATAATTTCAATGGTTCTTACTGCGCTCTAAATACACGAATAAATTCTGGGGGCCCTGTGGTATCAGGAACTTTGACACTGTACTTCCTCCTGGCCTCCCCTACACTCTTGGTAAATCTAACTGAAATCAAATTTGAGGATAAAATTAGTTAGATCTATAAATAATAAGTGTAAAAGATGTGTTTGTTGTGATGACTTTTTGAGCCTGTGTTAGTTGTCTAGTGATGTGAACTCATGTTTGTGTTGTAAGGTGACTCAGGGTGATTTTATATGTAAAGCGAATGCAATAAAAGGACCACGGACATGTGTCTTGATTTTGCAGCGTTCATATATAGTTAGGCTATCACGTGGTATCAAATGTTCTTCAAGTATTTCTATATTAAGTAGGGGGTGGCCGGATAGGTTTTTTTACTATTAGCAAGATCTGGTTTTTTTTTATAGTCCCGTAACCTTTTTTGTTTTCATTTTGAGCTCATAGAGGGTTCTAATTTTTCCATTAGAATATCCTCAGGCTTAGTAGACCCTGGCAGCGCCCATCCCTCCCCAGGTCACCAGAGGGCTTTCTTAGCTTTAGTCATTTCTCAACATTTTTAAAGTGGCTTTAATGTGGCTCAATCCCACGCCCCTCAGCTTGTGAGGCAAGTGCACTACAGACTTCACTACCTTATATTCGGCGCTAATATTTGCCCAATCTGGATATTTCGAGATTTAAGTGTAAGAGCTAAGGGAGTGTACTTAACTACTTTCCATTTAGTATTAAATACTATTTAGTAAAATATTTATTATCCAACATGTGGAGATTATTGCTATCTACAATGACATTCTTTGACATTGTCAATGTCTACAATGAAAATTTTACAATGAATTTAATGAATGAACTTTTAAACAAAGTTCAATGTACTTTTTGAGTTTGTAGTGTAGTGTACAAGTAGTTGTGATCTAGCGCCATAATAACAACTGTTCTTTATTAAGACAATTGAAGTTTAATATGCTGTTAGTAATGTATCAAAGTTATATCTATACATGTAACTTAATATTTTTTCTCCTATTGAAAGTGATTGTTTTAACTATATTTTGCTTAGATTTGAATGCTTTCATGATCACCACTTGTTAATTTGTTTATTTTTTTTATACATTTGCTTATAAACTTATTACAGTCTAACCCGGTTATGTTGCCGGCCAAGAGCCAAAAAGCATCAAGATAACTGATAATCAAGATAAACGAAAACCAATTTGGCATCAAAATATTAACATGTGGTTGAAATTTCTTCATGTGCATGATGTGCGTTAATAAATGAGAATGTAGATGCACATGTTTTTGGGGGATTTTTTTTTTACACAAAAGCGTTACCGTTATGGACATAATATAAAAATACACGTCATCACTATTAGTGGAGTTCAGCTAATGAACAATTTTTAAAATAATTTTTAAAAATTCACTTAGTTGGCGAAGCATAGTACGAGAACTAACACAGGCGGGTGGTGACATCACCTGTTCTTTGAAGTCACCATCAGACGGCGCAAGGCAAACATTTAATACGCACTCACTTTGTTTGTTCTAAAAAAATACGGGCCAGACAGTAAAACTGACTTTTTTAACGATTAACAGTTTTACAACTAGGAATGAAAATTGTGAAACATGAATATCAACCGCAATAATCGTCTTTCAATATCATGCACTGTATCGATCATGTTAATACTTAGATAAGACGCCCACTAATATAAGACACACCCTGGGTGAGGGGAACATAAAACTTTGTAGAAGACACGTCTTATATACGTGAAAATATGGTAGTGAGATGGTGAAGTGGCATCGATAACTAACATTTTAAAAAGCTGACAATTGGTCATGGGGATCGAGATAACCAACGTAAACTGGAAAAATTGGCCCTCTTATGTGCACAAGATATTAGGGTTTAGTGACATAAAAGAGTTGACATAACCGATATGAAAATGCCCAGACAAAGAGAGAAATTTGGTAGTTTCACTTTAAAAATGTCAACTTAATAGGGTTGGCGAGTTAACCAAGCTCGAGATAAGTGGGTTCAGCTGTAATATTAATTTAATTTTAAATAATTCTTTACTACATTTGATATCCAGATCCTATCTGGATCTGCCATAAGCATTTGCCAAATCTGGATAGTGGCAGAAATCCTAATATCTGGTATGCGGGATTTCCGGCCACCCCCTAATAAGATTCTAAGCAAGCCAACAGTAAAAAACGACAGTTGAAAACTGAATATATATACTGGCCGTTTCCTGTGATAATACATTTGGAATCTATTCAAATTACTCTTGCATATAAGCATTAGTTTTTTCCCAAAACATAATTAATTAATAACCATTTATTTACTTTAAAAAATAATAATAAATATTTGAGATATAAATATAAGAATAAAGGAGTGGATAGGAGGATAATACAAACACTGCTTATCTAACATTTAATTTAATGTGCTAAGATAACATAACCAAACAGACACTTAATTTTATTTTTTTTTATTAATGGACAATACTGAAATCCATTTACCAAGCTGATGCATGCTAGCAATTGTTACAGCAGCTGGAAGTGCATACTGGTCAAATAGTGAGCTCATTGTTAAGTCTCAGTTTATTTTTTTTTAATTGAAGGGCTTCTTCCTTGCAACTCAGGATTTTTGAAGGTAAGACAAGATCCCCTGAATAAATAAATAAATATAGTTGAGAGTTTCTGAACATATAATTTGTTTAAAAAATATTTAACATTTGTTAAAGATTATTGCTAGTATACAATATTCATAAATAATCTCATTGACTATGTTTACTCAAACTTTGTGTGATGATGTATATTATATATAACACAGAGGGTTTTTCTGTGTTTTTAAAATAATTTTTTTGCGGTTGGGTTAGGGGAAGCAATGTTATATTTATAGTATATATAAATATATAAAAATATTATGAACAGTTTCCAGGAAGAAATAATAATACCATGCAAAATTAAGAAGAAAATGATCATAAAGGCATAATTAATAGTTTATAATATAATACAGATATTAATATTATATATTAAATTTATTTTGTTGTGTGTTCTTTGCCTATATAACTAAATTTTAATGGATTTTCTAGATATAGTTCTATCAAATGTCAGAAAGTAGACATCACCATCTATGACCCTACATCCCAAGTAGGGCCCTAGCCTGAGCCACATCCTTCCATTAAGAGGAATCCATGGCTTTTTGCCATCTCCAAACCCCTACCTGGAGTATGTCTCCACCTTATCAATCACCTCAGTCTTGGGCAACCAATGAGTCTTCTGCCCCTAGGCTTCTGCCTGTATATAACTTTTGCTGCTCCACATTCCAGCATCCTTTTAACATATTTTTTATCATGGTGATTATAGGTGGGTCTTTGTACAGATGGTCAATTTCTTGTTTTGTAAAAAATTCTCCAAAAAACATTTACTATCACTGGGCCGTATAATTTTCAGAGGATTTTCCTCTCCCATGTGTTGAACAAGTTCTCTGCTTCTTTGGTTAGGGTCCAAGTCTTACTAGTGTAAGTTACTACTGGTCTTTTGATAGTGGTGTATATTGTTTCTTTGTTCGTCTTGAATGGTTTTTGCTTCCCATAAGTTTTTGAAAGCTAAAGAAGAAAAAGTTGCCTATTGTTAACATTTCTTTCACCTACAATTTTATCTCAGTGTTCTCATTTATAGTTGCCCTAGATATTTGAATATAGTTCTCTAAAATTTCTGGTTGCTTTATATTAATTTTATCATGAGCATGAGATTTTCTTGACATTATTACATATTTTGTTTTCGGTATATTTATATCAAGACCAGCTTTAGCTGAGGCATTTTCAAGTTCCCAGAAAGCTTTAATTATAATTATGTTGTTACAGTTTCTACTCTCTACCCAGTTGCGCTCTATCGTCTGCATATACCAGGTACTGTAGTGGTTGGACATATAAGGTTCCTGATGGTCTTTGTTCTGTAATATCTCTCTGGAAGAAGTTTGTTGTGCTTCCTCTGGTGCTCTGTATGCTTCTAACTTTTTTTAGCGTGATATATGATAGTGAGTCACCTTGTCTTAGGCATCAATTGACTAGGAAGTGCCTTGATATCACTGCACCTTCATTCTACTTTTGAAGTTGGCCATTGTCATTAGTATGAGCCGAGTAAGTGTAAGCTTGTTAGGAACTCCAAGATCATTGTACAAGTAATTCCTGTTTTTGCTAATAAACAGTTCTTGAGTTCTGTCATATTATAAATAGCCATCTAGACTCAAAAGTTGCCTGAAGTTAACATTCTGCATAAATGAATAAATTTATAAAGACTAAAATTTAAGAGGTTTTTCCAATTTTCACAAGAAATAGAAAGATGGGATTCATCACCAATTTCACGTCTTTGGACTTGGGAAGGTTCTTGGCCCCACATATTTTGTCATTTTTAAATTTTATTGCTGCAAATTCACAGCAAAGATTCTTTGAAAGAAGAAATGGAAATAAAATAGACAAACCAGTCAGAAATTAGTTTAGAAATGTGCTATAGGCTGTACCATATACTATAGTAAATTAGTAAAGTAAAGCTTCAGTAGAAATTGCATTGTCATTGTATATAATAATTATAGTACTTTTTGCTATTAGTAATAGTATTTACTATTTACTATTAACTATTAATACTTTTATTATTATTATTATTACATAACAATAACCTAATACAGTTATTAACAGGTGTAAGTGTAAGTCACAAGTAGTTCATGTACTGTACGTGGATAATAGTTAATTTTACTTGTAAGAGTAAGTGTAACCTATACTATAGTGACTATAGTATAATATATATAATTTAATAATACTTTTTTGAAATATGATTAAATAAAAAAAAACGTATGGGCTATGAAAGACTAATAATGGAAATATAAATTAGATTAAAGTTGATATTGTTTAAATGTGGCAAATTGTCGATTCTTAATAACAACACGTACAGTTAGTTCTATCTAAAAAGTACCTGGGTTACAGTTGGCAGCCGGGTGTCAAAGGGGTCACAGTACGGTCACACAAGTCACACGAAAAGAAGGGGCGCTACTCCATAAATTTAAATTTAAACAAAAACCACTTAAAAACAGTAAGAAAGTCAAACAATTGTCCCCCTTTATTTTTCAAATGAAATTGTGTGAATTTAATATTACATTTAAAATATGTCTTTATTATTATTTAAGCAGCTATTTTGGGATATAGAAATTATAATTAACATTTTTAAATGTAGGACGCAATAATCTTCTGTAAAGAAGGAGTGTCTGTAACAGATAAGATAAGATAAATCATAATAAATGAATATACCAATATCATGTCATAGTCATATTCATGTCATGTCATAAGAGAGAATTCGTAGGACGCAATAACCGTCTGTATTAAATGCCATTAGGAGGCCGCGGTGGTCGAGTGGCAAGCGCGCTCGACCGTCGTTCCGATGGTCAAGAGTTCGAATCCATGGGAAGCCAAGGACTTGTTCCCGAGGCCTAGGGCGTCCCCGAGCTCCACCCAGCTCCAAATGGGTGAAAAGCGGCGGGGTAATGCGTGGAACCCCCAGCCGTGGATGTGATCGCTGCATCACTTCCCAGAAGAACAACTGCTGCCTTGTAGATGGTCTTGGCTGACCAAAGGCTATGGAAGCAAATCCAGAAAACACAGCAGGCTGAAGTCGGAGACCACGGGCCGATCGGCGCAAAACTCGTGGCACGCTAAACTCAATATTCAATATCGAGAACGAAGAAGAAGAAGAAGAAAGGCCATTGAATGAGCACCTGTAACTGATAAGATGAGAAGTGACCATGAACATTTCTGTAATGGTATTTTTTATTTATTCATTTACGCGAATAATTTCAAGTGTTTATTTTACTATTATTGCTGTATGTGTATATTTTATAATTTATATTATTATTATTGGTGTGCATGCCTTGGCAATGATCTGACCGCATTACATTATAATTTATATACCAAATAATTGACTTACTATAAAAAAAAAGTTATATAATAAATTGTATTATTACTTTTTTTTTTCTTTCCCAAAAACTTTTCTATTCTTTTTATTAGCAAGTCTAATGACTACTAATCTATCAATTTTTAAATCTAATAAAATATCAATCAAATTATCAACATTTAAAACTTTAATAAAAATGCAATACTATAATACTAACTAATACTATGCATAAACAAGGACTTACTTGGGTCACAATAATCTTATGTAAAGAAGGAGCGTCTGTAAAAGGTAACATTACGATTAAGATAAGATCAATATTTTTGCTTATTAAAAAATAACATGTTTATTCATTTATTTTGAAAATGAAAACAAAAATAACAGAGAAATGAAATAAAGATTTTAGGCTGTGTATATAATTAACACGTGGGACGTGGTGGTTGAGAGGTAGCGCTCTCGACTGTCATACCGATGGTCACGAGTTCGAATCCACACGAAAGTGAGGATTTGTTCTCGTGGCCTGAGGAGTCCCCGAGTCACCCAGCTCCGAATGGGTACCTAACCAGACAATAGTTAGGCGGCTGGGGTAATGCGTGGAACTCCTATAGCCGTGGCCTGTGACCGCTGCATCACTTGCCAACAGATCATCTCTCATGGTCTGTGGACGCAATTATCTTCTGCATAGAAGGAGCGTCTGTATATCTAAGATAAGATAACACGGAGATCTGAATGCGGGCGATGCCGTAAGCCATAATCATTGCGGATTCTAGCGACCTCGCTATTAATACAAGTATAAGACAGTGGCGTAGCTAGAGGGGGTGGTCCGCCCGGGCGGCACATATTTTGAGGGCAGTTAAAAAGTACTGCCCTTCGCAACAACCGCCCTTTAATAGAGGTAAAATAATGGTGAATCAAAAATATTCATAGTTTTGAGTCGGCGCATGTAGATCTAATACTAATAGATAGGCTATATGAAAACTACACACAAAAACACTTCACCGCTGGGCCGAAAAAAATATGTGCTCTTAATATCTCCACGGCAGTTTTTGCTTGGAATTTCCACACGCACAGAATGATTCGCGAACACGTATCTATATCACATGGTGGTTCAAACTTGCAAACTTGTGTTTTACTGGCAAGTAGTAATTTATTATACTGTTTCAGTTTTCATAATATTAGTTATTTTAGTTTTTATTGCAATAAAGTAGAACACATTAAAATACGGTTATTTATCAAAATGTTACGCCTATCCAATTAAAGTTAAGAGCAAAAATTTGAACTATGAAAAGAATATGAAAATATTCACATTTCTCAGTTAATTAACACCGCAATAGGCATACATAATTAAAATTGACATCTGAAGAAGTAACTAGTAAAACGAGATCAGATGCTGGAATTCTACTTGATTCGATGCAAACTTTTTCTTTTCTACGTTTTATGTTATAGTCTAATCTCAATTTATAGGAACTCGTTTTTTATTTATTTATTTATTATTATTATTATTATTATTATTATTTAATTAATGCAAACCAATTTTATGAAACAAATTGATATGCTAATACAAAACGACGTTATATCAG
This sequence comes from Radix auricularia, assembly GCA_002072015.1. Lineage (NCBI taxonomy): Eukaryota > Metazoa > Mollusca > Gastropoda > Lymnaeidae > Radix > Radix auricularia. Next base: position 591,282 of record MUZC01000300.1, on the reverse strand, counting down.
CCAAAACAATTTGTGGAGAAATATGAGTGTTGAAAATTCAGAAGACGTGGTTATATCTTTAGAACAAGAAGTGCGGCGAGAATAGTTTTTATCAATGTATAGAATTTGAAAGAAAATAAAAAAAACACTTTGATCAGGTGCATATCCTTGCAAGAAAATATTCGTGCATAATACAATATAATACCATGTAACCCACTAAATGAAGAATTTGCACATCAAATAAATTACTGTTTTGACATTGATAAAGAAAATTTCAATATTACTTATTGAAAGAAAAAGGATCCCGGTTTTTATAACTGTACCTCTACTACCAGAAGAGGCAGTACGTTAGAAAAACGAGGAGAAAGACCATTTTATCTATTAAAATTTATTCAACACTATAGATTGGAAAAGTATATACCCAACAGAAAAATCGTAATTTTGCTAAGAAATTTCACAATTGCTATCAGTGTATCTTGTTGTGAAAGGAGCTTCTCAAGACTGAAGTTTATTTTTTTTTAAAAATATCTTCGTTCCCCAATGAGTGATTCAAGACCATAAAATCTTGCAAAATTGACCATAAAACAAGTTATTACAAATAATTTGAAAATTCTATAGCATAATACACAATGAAAGTTGGTAAAGTAAATGTATAAATATGTTTATATTAAAATGTATACAATTTCTTTGTTAAAAAAGTCATTTATCTATAAATAAAACTAAAAGCATATTAATTTTTTACAATAAGTGTTGCCTCATGGTGGGTGGGGGGTGGGGGGAGTGGACCTGTGACCTCAGTAACCATCTTGTGGCCTTTAAAAAAAGTTTCTTGTATATAAGTTTCTTTTTAATAAGTGAGTATTTATGGGTATATCATTTTATGCGCCTCTTTTATTACTGCTTACATAAATATGGCATGCAATGGTAAAAATGTTTCCAACATATACTTCGCTTCAATTACAATTATTTATTCATGGTTTATTAATTTCTAAAAATCCATCATATGAATGACTTAAAGGGCAAGCCATAAATGACTTCATGCTATTTTTGCTGAATTCTTACCCCCTTCCCTTTATCACACGTCGTCATAAAAACTTGGACCAGTTTTTCAATATGACGTCAAAAAGCTTGGCCACCCTCAGCCTCCACCCCATAAAACCGTATTTTCTATTTGAAAATGAGCATGTTTCAAATGAAGTTTTTGTTATTTGAGTATGTTTTTAATGTAAGACTGCACTATAATATCGTAACACGCGTGAAGCCATGTAAAACGTCATTAAATAAAGTGCCCATAATCAAATATTTAAGTGAAATTTTTATTTAAAGTTGCACGTTTTTTACGTGACATCACATTTATTAAAAATTCCCTTCGTAACAAATGTGTGAGCCCCCCCCCCCGGCGTGTGACGTCATTTATGGATGACCTCTAAAATAGGCGGCAAAGTGGAGACCGCCCCGGGCGGCAAAAGTTCTAGCTACGCCAATGGTACAAGATATATTATTATATAAGCTTGGGTGTCCAGAAAAAATTAAAATACACCAGAGGTTGCCCGCGGCAACTATGACTATGTCTATGTGACTATGTGTTAAATGGTTTGTTTATTTACTACATTGCCAAGTTTAATAGGTGTTTGTAATGTGTATACCCCATATGACCTTCTCCCAGTTTTTTCTAGATTCTAAGACATATAGTTTTATTGTCCATTTTATACGATAAGTATACAGCCTACAGCAGTGTTCCCAAAGTGGCCCCTAAGGACCCCCCAGAGGTTCCTGATACCATTCAAGGGTCCCTTGAATAGTAAAATTGATTTGCCTTGAACAACGTCATGGGGTCCACGCAAGTTTTGAAAAAAAATAAAAAAATTATAGTCCAATTTTATTATTATGGAAATAAAAAATAAATAACTATAAATAGAATATTATCAATTATCTGAATGCTTTTTCTACTAAATAAATACCATATGAGGTGCTATCAGTCATAATATACAATGTTATTTTACTTAGAAAAGAAAGTAGAACTACGGTAATTTCTACTGCCATAGCCAATGAAAATACTTGGATTTTTTAAAATTGATATGTCAAGTTTGATGCGTTAGAAAAGCGAATTACTATTAGTAGTTCAGAAAAATACAATTCTTTAACGTAAATCAATGATGGTTACAATTTTTGGTAATTTTCGATTTGCTGGAAGTTATATTTATATGATTTGAATCATATCATTTGCTGGAAGTTATATTTATATGATTTGAATCATATCATTTGCTGGAAGTTATATTTATATGATTTGAATCATATCATTTGCTGGAAGTTATATTTATATGATTTGAATCATATCATCATTTTTTTTTCCTAGAGGGCTTTGGGGCCGTCCATAAATGACGTCACGCAATTTTTGCCGTTCCCCCTTTCCCCTTGTCACGCGTCGTCTCAAAAAGTTAGACCCCCCTCCAATAATACGTCACAAACCTTTGACCCCCCCCCAACAACAATAACCAACAACAACAACAACACCTTTTTTCTATTTGAAAATAAGCATGTTTCAAATCACTTTTTTGTCATTTAGGTATTTATTTAGTGTAGGTCTGCATTGTAATATCGTAAATCGCGTGAATCTATGTAAAACACCCTTAAATAAATTGTAAGCCAGTGCTTCTCAAACTTTTTCGTATTTTACGACCGGCAGGAATTTTTATATTTCACTATTTACCGGTGCATTTTTTTCCCGTTTTGACCTGATTTTCGCTGTACTGACGTGAAGCGAAACGAGCCTCTGTAAGCCCTATAAGATTCAATATGAATTATTTTTTTAAGTTGCCAAGACATAGCAAAACAGCTAAAGAATAATGCAGCGGTATTGCCAAAGACCCTTTGATTTTATTAACCTTCAAACTTCAAGCTCGCGAGTGTTACAAAAATCATTTGATTGTTGATAGACCTAGAGTATATACTTACAGGACGATTCCTCAAATTTATTTCGATCTTACAGTGACAGTTTTACTGCTAAGTATAAGCACGTCAAAGGCATTTGATCTAAAATTACCACATTGATATCAAATTTCATGTTTTCTAAAAAAAAGTATTAGGTATGTGCTTGAAGAGGAATTATGACGAGTATTGTACGAACCTGGGTCCGAACCCCACATTTGTACAGGAAAGTGGGGTGTCATCTTATGCGTCGCAAAATATAGTAATTCCTACTAGTTCAAGACTGAAAAATACTATAACATTAATAAAATACCCAATAGTATCGTAAATTTTTACTCCGAAGCTCACGGGATTTTAAATATATATA
>MUZC01000300.1:526156-573258 GCA_002072015.1 Radix auricularia | reverse complement strand
GGGCAAATTTTGACTATTAAAGGGTGTCCAAACTGTCCAAGAGTAAAAAAAAAAGTTTGGGAACCACTGATCTACAGTTGGGTCTAAAATGGCGCCCTCCTTAAGACGCCCTTAATGAACACTAAAAAGGTGTAACTAGAGCAGAAAAAAATATTGTTAAACACGAAACTTTTAATCAATCACTAAACTGCTGTACGACAATATTGGCTTGCTAAATATTGTATTTCAAAACTGCAATATCTGGTTTGGTCAATCAGGAACGTTGCTAAGTGGAAAAGAATAGAGGACCATTGAAACGAATGATAGACGTGACGTTGTTTTAGCAAAACAGAGGACATAGAGAACAATCTTGCTTTATTGATGGTAGTTGTAGAAATACTGGAAATTTTCGTTAAATTTTAAAGTTTATTAGCCAACTATGATTGACAGTCATGTAAAGTTTAAAAAGAAAAATGAAATTTATTTCAGCAATGATGTGCAAATTGATTAATTCAATCATTTGCACCTGAATTATCAGCAGCAATTGATAATAAAGTTAAGTCTTCACATTTGTTTTCTTTAATTATTGATTCAACCATTAATATATCTAAAATTGATCAGATGTCACTTTACGTTCAGTTTTAAAATTAAGAAATGTTGATGAAAGATTTATACGCTTGTATACTTTGGTTAACAGGAATTCTGCAAATCTTCATTTGCTTAGAAGATTCTAACGGAACTACACATTACAAAAGCGAAACATTGATATCACAATCTGTGGAGGAAAGGCATACGTTTGCGCATCTGTGATGTCTGCAATTAAGAGTGGACTTTCACCCAATGTTGTTCCCATGTTTTGAATTTGGTCACTATCGAAGCAATGTCTGTAAACAGTGATTTACAGTTGTTTTTTGGCTCAGCTGAAAGGTTGTATGCATTCTTTACGTCTAGTTTACCACGTCTACATACTCTTAAAAATATCATAAATCTCAATTTGAATCAACAGTAAAAGCTCAGAAATGATTTTCTGATATAAGATGGTCAAGCCATAAGCATGCAGTTGATGTAGTTGTTGGATCATTCTCTGCTATTCTAGCCACTCTAGAAGATATAAATTCAGTGGGATCAACATAACATAGCGAAGTGTCATAGCAGAACTGTGGGACTATCTGTTTTAATAATAAATATTCTTTTGTTTTTTCTAATGCTATTTGTACAAAAGTTGGTTGATATTTTCGTGTTATCAAACCACTTGTAGCGCAAGAGTATTGAATTTGCAATTGCAAAACGATTGATCGATGTTGAAAGAAATAAGTTTGTTGAAAAGAGAAGCGATCAAGCTTTTTATTATTTTTTAAAATTCTGAAAGTATATGTCTAATCACCTATTAACAAAAATTGTTCCAAACAAGATGTTAAAAACAAAATTTAAGAAAGCTCAAATTTGCAAAAAATAAAAGTATGGCAGGTGAACTTAGTAGAGATGAATGGGCTTATGATCCAACTACTAGTTTTAAATCTGAAACGTACTTCACTATTTTGGATACACTACTAAAATAAATAGATGATCGATTTAATGACTTTAGGGGCACAGCTATTTATTTCTTTTGTATTGATCCATTAAAAATGTTGGAAGAAAATAAAGATTCTCTTCAAAGTTTATGCAAGATTTACAAACACATTTACCTTAAAGAAGCAATCGTTGAATATTAAACCCGTAAAGATGTGTGTGCATCACAACGTCCATCACAACGTCCATCATAACGTCCATCATAACGTCCATCATAACGTCCATCACAACGTCCATCACTATCTACAACTAGTGAGCTACAACTTAAAGACTTTCTACCATTCGTGTTTGAAAAATAAATGGCATCAGGTCTCCCTAGTTTGTCAATACTCTAAACAAATTTACTTGAATCTTCCTGATAGCAATGATTGAAAATCATTAGGGCTGCGGAAATTACCGATTAATTTCTCGATTAATCGGTAAATGTTTTTATCGATTAAAATTATTTTAATCGATAAAATAGTGATTAAAATTAAAGAATTGTTTTTAATTATTTTTTTCCGATTTATTAAGAAATAATTAATTATTAATAATAGTTTGTTTTTTAAGTACAAACTGCTACATTTAAAAAACAGACTCTAAAAGTGTATACTTAAAAATAACCTGTTTTATAAGGACAATGATACAAAAAACCAACATTGTTTTTAATTAACAATAAAAATTTTTAAATTCATTGACATTATATTGAACTACTTATATTTAAATATCTCCTAACACTATTATAATTTAAAATTAGATTAAATAAAATGCTTAAGTTAAGAGCCTTTTTAAAAATGTCATAAAAGGGCACAAAATGCAAAGGAAAACACCGTAGTGAAAAAGATGATTAAGAGGTCTTAGACAAAAATCATAACTTTTGAACTCGTGGGATAAAAAGATGATCTTTATGTTTTTGTTATTCATCAAACAATTTCTATATAGCTGTATTACCAAGACGTGTATATTTTAAAATTAATTTGAAATTTTAATCCAAGTGCCTAAACTTTAATGCGTTATTTAACTCATTATTATTGCAAAATATGTTTTAAAAATAACTCAATTAAAAAAAATTCCATTGCCTCTTTTTATTACTTCTCTTGAAATTTTCAGTTTAATGACGTCATACATCTTTATTTTTAGCTTAACAAAATTATCGATTAATTAATCGGTAATTTCTCAAAAGTTAACGATTAAATTTAATTTAATCGATAACAGCCCTATAAAATAATCAAATCATTTGCGCTCAAAAATGAAAAACGAACGTCTGTCTGGATTGGCAATAATTTCAAATGAACATGAGAACATTGACTTTGAATCAACTATAAATCGTTTCGATTCACGTAGAAGGGAACTTAAACAAGGCTCTGGGCTCTATACATATTCGCATAAATAAAGTTTCTTTCTTCGATGAAAAAAATATACTATTGAAATAAATATACATCAATATTTTGAAAACATATCTATTTACATTGTTTTTTCTGTCTTGTTTGATGATTTGGAAAATTTACTAAATTAGTAGGCTAATAATTATTATTTCTAGGGCTGCAGAAATTAAAGATTAATTTCTCGAGTAATCATTAAAAATGTTTAAAGATTAAATTATTTTTAACGATTAATTGACCCATCACTTACAAATAATGGGAAGTAAAAAAAAATAATTTAAAAAATATATTTAAAAATAACGCCTGATAAATAATGAATTTCCTGAAGATTACATATACATTTTGGTTTTAAAATATTGATTGACGGGATTGTTAAGTTCTGCTGGTTATATTTTCAATTAGACCCGCTCATCACTTGTACCAATTAATGCCAACACACTTTTGCGTAGTTGGTGAAAAGTTGATATATAAAGGAAACATTCCAGTGTTATTTAGATTTTCATCAAGAAAGTTAAATAAGTGTTACTTATGACATCATAAATTAATTTTTTGGCTTTAATCGAAATTAACGATTAATTAATCGTTAATTTTTCAAAAGTTAACAATTATATTTAAATTAATCGTTAACAGCCCTAGTATTTACCNCCCCCCCCCCCCACGCAGACAAAGCGAAATCCACCACTGGCTTGGAACCCTCATAGCCGTTGCCTATGAACGCTGCATCACTTGCCAACAGATCAACCGTTGTGGTCTGTGGACGCAATGATCTTCTGTAAAGATGGAGCGTCTGTATAGATAAGATAAGATAAGATATGTATTGGTTTTCATTCATGACTCATACTCTTTACATTTAAATATTATTGATGAAAAAAATGAAGATATTTATCTTATCATATCTTATCTATTACAAATAAGAATATTTTATATAATATATAATTTTATATAATGATAATAATAAACCTTCTATTATAAGATCATTGCGTCCTACGCTTTAAATTATCCAAGGTTTATGTCTAGTCATGAATTTTTATTACAGTTTTCAATTGTCAATGTTGATATTTATTAACACACAAAAATAATAATAATAATAATAATAATTTCAATGATTTCTAATAATGTGCGACTTATAACTTCCTCGCTAATACAATTTACGTGACTTTTAAAGATGGATTGTCATAATTGTCGAGGTCTTACGGTATTTTTAATTTTGGATCATGGTACGGTAACTTGTCACACCCCCAGCGGATGTTGATGGCAGAGTTAGAATACCCAGTGAATTAAGTGTTGTGTTGTGAAAACCAAGGCCAAGTGCTTTTCTTTACTATGTTTGGATTATTTAAGGTTTAAAAATGAGATAAAGTCAGCATGCGATTCCGTATTTATTGTGACAAATATGAATCACCTGACAGGTAAAGTGAAGTGCTACAAATACAAGGCTAAGCCTATTTTCGTTTTACCTCACACTTACAACTTACAGTCAGTGACTGAACAGCCTTACAGTGCTTACAGTTACAGTAAGGCCTTACACTTTCACTTACTAAGACTAAGTCTTGACTTACACACTTCACTACACCCACTTACACTTATTACAGCCTTACAGTGAATTAGTCCTTAGATTTAGAGTCATCAGTCTGTTATAGACTATACTATAGTCAGTTATAGTTATAGTCATAAGTTATAGTATAAGTTATAGTATATTATACTTTATATTAGGGTAGGGATGGAGACAGACGTCCGGGGGTATCTCGGTTGTAATCTGAAGTTTGGCATGTACTAATTCCTGTTTCAGTGTTGCAGTTCTCAATTTTTTTAGAATGTACCCCTAGGTACATTTATACTTAAATATTTCTGTAGTTGTGCTTATTGTGCCTTACACTATATAAATATTTAAGATATAACTATAACACTTTACAGTGACTCTAAAATTGAAATCTACGACAAAATAAAATTGTGTGTGACCTCTAACCTCGATTATGTTTGTTTATTGTGTTTTCTAAATATTTAAGTGTATATTTGGAATTAAGCTTAACAAATTCCAAACTTCTGAGGCTACCTCACACTCACGGGGTGTCATCAGCTGTACAGTTGGGACAATTTCCTTGGCTGCTCGTGCCCTCCCAGTTATTATAATCAGTTAAAACAGTTCATATAGTTTATTTAATTATATTTAACAGTGGGGTACATTTTCAAAAAAATTAGAACTATAACTTTGAAACAGGAGGTAGACTAAAAAAATAATAAATAAACTTCAGATTACAACCGAGATGCCTCCGGACGTCTGTCTCCATCCCTACCCTTTATTAGTATTAGGGTAATTAGTAAAAAAAAAAAAGTAGGCGATTTCAATTGTTAATTTCATTTTAAGTCAAAGTTATTATTATTAGTAAGTAAGTAAGTTTTTTTAGTTTATGGCTTGGCTTATGGATGTTGCTTAGTCTAATATATGCCAGTAGACTACTACTAGTAACTAGTGTAGCAATAAAATTACGGACTTCCATTTTTTTAAAAATGGCTAGCGTTATTCATATGACAGCTGTGAGCGTGGGAATATTGTCATATTGTCCAGCGTTATTCACACTCACACTGCTGTGTGAATAATTCCCAGCGTTATTCCCAAAGCCAAAAAAAAGAAAGTTAGTTTTACGATTATCAAAATAAATTAAATTTCCTAGAAGAATCATCATGTCATCATCATTTGTCCTTTGGGTTCCTTGTGGAACATAGGGCCTCTGTCATAGCTCGCCACTGTGCACGGACCCTTGCCAGTCGCTTCAGTTCTTCTAGTCTCATCTAACATGCTCCGTCTCTATGTACGCTTGAGTCTTCCTAGCTGCCCTGGGGGTTCCAATCTAAGGCCTGCCTCGCCCTGCTGTTACCTTTCCGAAGGGTTTATCCAATCCATCTGCACTTTCTTTCTAGGGTCTGTTGTTCTACTGTCCTTTGTCCACACCTCTCCCACAGTTTGGAGTTTTCGACCATGTTGAACCATTTTATTTTCAGAATATTTCTGAGGCATCTGTTAACAAAGGTTTGGAGTCTATTTTTTGTTGTCTCTGTCGTTCGCCATGTTGTCGGATCCATAAAGTAGGACCGTTTTAACGTTGGTGTTAAAGATCCTTACTTTTGTTTTGACAGAGATGTATGTAGATCTCCAGACCTGTTTCAGATTGGCAAATGCGTGTAGCGCCAAATTTATTCTTTGTACGTTGTCCTCATCTGTTCCCCCTGACACACTCCCGAGATAAACAAAGTTGTTTACTTGTTCCAAGGTACAGTTTGCTCCCAGAAGAATGGGGGCATTTAAAGTTCAAGTATTATAAAAACAGTTTTAATAATAAATTGTTTTTACCTCTTAGTGTTAACCGTTTGAGTTTGAGAAAAATATTCCATTACTGAAAATACTAGTAGGTAATTATTACGTCTAATTTTAATAGGTCATTTTGCTATCTGTTGAAGCCAGTCATAAAATGACTTGACTATGTTTTCTAGCCACCCCTCCCCCTTATGCCGAATGATAATGAAATATATTTATGTTAATAATATCTAATTTCTTAATACTATTAATTATTCATACAGACTTGCTTATTGATATCTATTGGTGTGGAGGGTATAAAAATAAATAACATCTTATTTTAAACATCTTTCAAGTGACTGGAATATTATTGTTATGTTTTTATAAATTTTAAAAGAACCCGAGAGGACCTCCATACCACAATTTGGCTATAGTGTCTATAGTTGGTCCAAACTCTCTACTAATTCAAAGTAGGCTAATTATTATTCTTCCCAAAGGCCATAAAGTGAACTCAAGCATGTAAAAGCATAAGACTGTATATAATAAGAGGGAGAGTCTGTAAATGTAACAGAACAAATAAAACAACACAGGCACATGGAAAAATAATAAAATGTTTCATTGAACTTGGAGCCTGCTTGAGTGCTAATATAATATAATATGTAACACAAACTGCTAGCACTCTCATTGTGGTTTTTAAAATAATAAAATTAAAATAATTTTAATCAATACATTTTTTTTAGCGATTAATCGAGAAATTAATAGATAATTTCCACAGCCCTAACAAAAACATATGTGTTTTATTTTATACTATGCTACTGACCTTACAATATATATAATAATTTGATATAGAGCCTCAAATTATAAAAAAATTGTGATGTAAAAATGCCCTCACTTAAAATTTAAGTACACCAAGGCTACATTAATTTCCTTTTCTAATTTTGCAAAAAAATCAGATCCAAATTTGACACAATATGATTTTCATTACTGAGTATAATATTGAAAAATAAATAAATACAAGTAGCATTTTCAATTGGTGCTCAAGGTTTAAATCTGCCCCGATGATTGTGTTCAGTTTTGTTGTACATATCTCTCATTTACTCATTTGGATTGATTAAAAAAATTAGTATTAATCTCAAGGCATATCAGAGCAATATTTTTAAAATTAGTGATTACTAGATTTAGTGCAGTTTATTCAAAACAGTTATGGAAAGATAACAATAACCTCCACTACCAATTTTTTTCTTACTCTCCTAAGTGTAGAATAATACTAAAATTATTTCAGTTTTGCAACACAGAGGGTCTCTGCATGTTAAAATCACCAAGTTGGCTTCTTCCCCCTGTTATCTTTCTCTCCTCCTTGTAAAGACTTTATTAATCATATTTTCTTTTCCAGTAGCCATCTATTACCCACAGCAAACTCTTGATCTTGCAATCTCCAATTTCAGCTTATTTAGATGTTATCAAGCTCCAATTGATATGCACACAATTTATGGAATGGTGTGATGATAGAAATTTTATTATTTTTTTGTTAAGTGCATTAAGGAAAAAAAAAGCAAATTACTCAAGTAATGTCTGTGTACAGTATTTACTCTGTTTAATGAAGTGTGGTCTGCTAAACATTGAAATTCATTCAAAGTAAAGCTATTTGAGTTGATTTCCCTTATTATTGTAGAATTTGAAAAGAAATTATTACTTTCATAAATTAAATAATAAAACTGTCATTAAACTTTTGTTAAATTGTTTACATGTAATCTGTATACAATAGTCCATTTCCATACAAGGCTCAAGGCACTATCAGTTTTACTCTCCTAGAACAAAGTGGGTTTGGGGGAAGCTAATTTTTGTTGGTTTTTTTCCTCTATCTTATATATATATATTTTATTGCTTCCACTGAAAAGCAGCTCTCCAATATTTCTTTAACTTTAATGTCTACTTATGTTCCTCTAACTGCATAAACCATAAGCTTCTATATTCTATTAGTTAATTTTTTTAAAAATTAAGACTGATTAATAATGAATTAATCATTCTAGTCAGCAAGAGAGTACACGCTTTAAAGTTTAAAAAATGCTCAAAATGTCTGGTTTGAGCTTATTGGGTAATAGTAATAATCCCCCATTCTTTCCGAATCACTTTTGGGGTATTTTATGTTAGCTACATCTTCCTGTTTTGGTAAATATTTTTTAAAAAAAACTTTCTTTCCAAATTTTCTTATATAATCGCTCATTGGTGTAAAAAAAAAGTGTGTGGGGGGGGGGGGGGGGTTCTATGTTTAAATGCTCTAGAAAGAAGAGAAAGCAGGGCAAAATCAAGGAGTGTCCACTGCCTCAAATCCTCTAACTAATTCATTCTTAGTATAAATTTAACTTTTGTACTTTCAGTAAGTCAATAAGTTTTTATTTCTTTGCATAATATTTTCTTATAAGTGCTTATTTTTCACAGAAATAAGCATGTAGTCATTATATGACTTAAACGTTTTTTAAAACTCTGGCAACTTTTATCTATCCGTAATATAATTCCCTCCATGTAATTTTGATGTTCTTAAAACTTAAAATCATATCCATTGAATCTGTAATTAATTTCAAACTGAATCCATTAACAGTACTTTTAATTATTGAAAATCCACACAAATAAGCAAATTTCAACTCTCTGGCAGTATAAATGTCTCAGGATAATCTTGCACTCAACAGCAAAGCAAGACACAAATATGAAGAGGTGTGGCAGTTTAAGTTTTTACACATTTTGAAAAATCCGATACTTAAAAAAAGAAGACAAAAAATATATGGAAAAACTCTTTAAAAATCACCAACGGCTCGCTAAATTGTCTGTTTTTCTATTAAGTAAATATGACTTATAAACTTATTATAGGTGCTCTGTAACAGAAAATCTGAAATTTTGAATTATTTTGCTCAATCCTTTATAACTTGCAACACTTCTAAACATATGATAATGCTGGTAACAGTGTGTTAGGCATAAAACTCCAACACATTCTGGAAAACCCTGCAGTTGTCTTGACAGAATATATCAGCTAATGAATTAATTGAGTCTCTAGCTTTGGAATAACTATTAGTATTGTCTAATCAGTGTCCACACACTTGCTGACTAGACTCCAATGTTTAATTATCATTTGCTAATTACTATTACTAAATAAACAAGATTGATATAAGCTGAAAATAAACATCAAGCTGAAAAACTTTAGTATTTACAACAAATGATTATTCACACAAATATTCATGGCATCCAGCCAGAAAAGATTTTAAATTTTATTTTATAAAAGTGCAGTGCCTTCAAGTGTATTTTAAAACTTCAGAAGTCTACTGGATAACTCAATTGCTCAATTGAAATTTCAAAGTAAAATGAAGACATCACAATTGCTGTGTAAAGGCTTTTTCTTTCATTTGTGGAGTTAGCTTTGCTAACATGTAGTATAGCATATAAATTTTTGATAGTTGTTATTTCAAGGATTCCTTAATTAGTAAAATTTAAATTTTATTTTTTAAAATCTTATTAAAAAATATATACGTGTCTTTGTTGTTGTTTTTTGCACAAAGTAATTTTTAACTATTTTTGCTGGTAAAATAGTTTTTAAACTTGAACATTGATAAAAAATATATTTTAAATTACTTAACTATGTAAATCTCAATATTAAGGACAGTCTGCCCTAAAAATCTAGTATATTGTTATGTTTGTGCCAGCAGATAGCAGGACCACAGTGGAGCTAGCACCACGTAATTCATTGCTGCAGACACAAGGAGTCCTTAACAAGGGCACAGATGAGGAGTTGGTGAGACTTAGTTTGTTCTCTCTTGGAACTTTTTAGCTGTGGGAGTAATCCTTATACCCTTTTGAAGTCATTAAAGTAACAAACTTTTTTAGATCAAATTTCCTTTAAACTTTTAAATATATTTCAAATTTTTAAAATTTGTGTGTGTTTAAGCTCTGCTGGGGGTATCGGCCATCCAAATGGAAACAAGTTGTGTATCTCACGTTAGTGGTGCTGACCCTTGGTATTATTTTGCTGGTCATTCATTGGAAGCCAGAACTTGGTTGTTACCTGCGATGGAAGCAGTGCTCCCTGTTCAAGGCCCAGCATGTATTGCTAAAGGTAATCTTTATTACAACCTACACATTCTTATGTTGCTTTACACTAATGATATTATTTGACTGAATAATACTGAAGTTTTTGATTGGCGAATATAGGTGAAAAATAAAAGTAAAAATCATTATCTTGTTTAGAGTCTTTGGAAAAAAATATTTGCCTTGATTCACTTAATTCTTTTCATCTGTAAAGCATTTATTTTTAACTCAAAACCCATGATGATCAATCTTCTATTACAAGTCTTATATGCCAAAATTGTTCATAATGATATATGGCAGTATCTAAAAACACAATTTCAGTTTTATAATAGGTAGCTTAGCAAGTTAAGCTAAGTTTTGCTATTTTGATGTCACATTTTACATTAGTGATCAAAAACTATTCATTTTACTTTAAAACAAGAATGTTTTTATTTTTAGAAAATTGACATCATTGCACAAATAATCTTAATTTTTTTTAAATGTTATCTTACAGAAATTCAAATGCATTTTAACTCTTTAATATCATAGTTTGTAATTGGTAATAAAATATTATGCAAGATTCACAATAAATATGCCCTTAAAACCAGATTATCTTTTTCTGTAATGAATATGGTGGCAGATTCTTGATTTTGTTAATAACTTTTTAAATTTATTGTCTGAATTTGGCCTTAATATTTTGTTGTTTCTTGATAATTTACAGACACGCTTTGGCACAATGACTGTGATCAAGGTGAAGGTGATGTCAGAACCCATAGAAGGGTGAGTACTGCTTTTATCTCTTTCATTAATGTATAAACACCGTCACACAGTCCATGTCTGTTACATATGAAAATGAAGTATATATTTTCAAAGTTTCAATTCCTATCATACAGCCTATTTCCTAAAGTGCCAGTTTGTTTTAAAGAAGAAATGTCATTTCACTTGGAAATACTTATTGTCACTGGACCTGGAATTAATTTTCAGTTTCTGGTCTACCACATACTTTTTCTTTATAAAATATTATCATGCTGGCCTACTGAATACTTGAATTTAATTATCATTTTTCAGTGATTGGCAGTTTTTTTAATTTTAAACAGCTTTATACATTTCCAAGTTTAAAAAAGAAAATATTAACTGCATGCACACACCAACAATAACCTGTAACTTCTGATGGAGTTTCTTACTATGCCTTAAATCTTGTCAGCAAGAAAAGTTTCAGTGCATTTATTATATCTTTTTAAAGGTGGTCAGGAAGTAGCTTGTTACAGTACTTAGAAACAATAGAAGATATGGCTGTCATCATTCTCTGTATCTCACATGTGACATAATCCTAATCTCCAAACAATCTCATTGTTGAATGGTCAGATATCTGGGTCCAAAGATTATCAATGGGACACTAGACTTATGTTAATCCCTTACATGGAGCTGATGTATTATTTCACATTGCTGTGTTAGCCCCCCCCTTTTCCACATTACTTGTGTCTATAATACTGCAAAGGAATTTTTTTAATACCACATAATCCCTTTCTACATAATATTTACATATGCATGTATGGTATGTAATGTATGGACTATTTCATTTACTGTTGTTACTGACCATGATGTAATCAGATATGAAACTTAGATGTGTGATGTATCTAAGGGGACATTGAAGTTAGGCTACTCTAGTAAACTTTACTCTAATAAAGTTAGTTATAATAGTAATCTCAGTCAACTGCTGTGTTTAATTCTCATTAATAGCTTAACAGCTAAAGTTTGGGCAATGGATTGCCTTTTGCCATTTTAATTGGCCAATAATAATAAGATTTCGGTGAATGGGAGTTTCCAATAAAAGACGTGAAAAATTCTGAAATGAAAGGGTGTTTCCTATACAATAAAGGCATACACAAAATTCTTAAATGAAAATGCTATCCAATAAAGTCATACAAGATTCTTTAATGAAATGCTGTTTCCAGTCAATAATGACATAACATAGAGTAAAATGAAATGCTGTTTCCAGCCAATGATGACATAACATAGAGTAAAATGAAATGCTGTTTCCAGTCAATAATGACATAACATAGAGTAAAATGAAATGCTGTTTCCAGCCAATAATAACATAAAATAGAGTAAAATGAAATGCTGTTTCCAGTCAATAATGACATAACATAGAGTAAAATGATATGCTGTTTCCAGTCAATAATGACATGACTAGTGTAAAATGAAATGCTTTTTCCCCATTCCACTTTCAGACCTGTGATTTACACCCCTGCCAAGGGGAATAGGTAGTTCATGTTTCAGCTCATTTTTGTTCTGTAACAACATCTTTCTTTAACTTAGTTTTAACTTTTTTTTCCTTCTAATTTCTACGTGGATGGATTTAACCTGGTATCAGCCATCTTAGTTTTGCTGGTAATGGCTGATCTTTTTTTGTGCTTTAACAATGTGCCGAGGTCATGCTGAAATATATTCTATAAACTAACATATTTGTTAGGATTGTTAAAATAATATCAAAGATCGTGGTCTTGTGAGGTTATCCTCTAACTAACTAAGTGACTAACGTATTTGTTGATGGTTTACGTATCGTATATATTATATGGTTTAAACTCATCGTTTCACTATATTATACAACTCATAATATAACATATACGCTTCTGTGACGTGTAACAGGATGGCCTAACTTAAACTTTTGTGTGTGCATATATTTGGATAATTTGTACAGTTTTATTTTCGATAAGAAGTGGGAAAGAGATGCAGTTCCGCTTTTATGTGTTTATAGATTGCCTAGGCAAACATGGACGGGTTGGTGATATCTTGAAGAAGGAAAGCCACGGAGTTTGAAAGTGACCTAGGTTTAGTCAAGTTTATTCTATGTATATAGTATATATTGAAATTACCATTTTTTCCTGACCATGACGTAATCAAACATGAAACAAAGGTTCCTGATGTGTATCTCACGGGATTTTGAAGTTTGGCCTCTCTGTCGGTAACTTAAGATTTCGGTTATTATAATTTTCCTAGCCTATCCTTTTGATTATATATGTACATATATTTATATATACATAGAGTGCGTTTAATTAGCCCTGCTCGATCTCATCCACGGAAGGAGAAAATTTCAATGAAGAATATCGGAATATCCCCGTGGCCGTATTATAAGTGGAAACATTGAGAGTTGTATAAGTGTACGACTTTTCCGACACAGTTTGATTAAACCCCTGTACTTGAAAACTTATTTACGCCCCAAGGCCCCCGCCTTTTGTCCTTTCACATGTGTACTCAGGGTATATATTGAGACATGTTAACCTCCGCTCCGCTTACATCCGTGTTGCATGGTTGTGTTAGGCCAAAAAAGTTCACATTGGGGCATGGTGGTCGAGTGGCATGCGCGCTCGGCTGGCGTACCGATGGTCTCGGGCTTGAATCTATATCTATGTGAAGGCAGGGACCTTGTCCCGGGGCCAACCTGAGTCCACCTAGCTCCGTCACATTTATTACGACGTGTAACGATGAAGAAGGGGTATTTGACAACTATGACGTCTCTTCAAAACGCGCACCCTTAAATTGAAGTTCCCCTTAAGTATTGGTTACAATGCATTTAATGACGATTCACATAGCTTCACACATGTTACTTTATTAGAGTGCAATCTAACACTAAATAATACTTAAATTACAAAAAATTAATGTTAAATATGCTCATTTTCAAAAAGAAAATACGCCTTTTAGGGGGTGGGATGACGAAGTTTTGTGATGTCATATTGGATGGGGAGGAGTCTAACAATTGGTGACAAGTGGGGGAGGGGGTGAAAAATCGGTTAAAATCGCGTGACGTCATTGATGGACTGCCCAATTCTGCATCACTTGTTAACAGATACGTCAGATGGACGCAATAATCTTCTGTACGAAGGAGCGTCTGATAAGATAAGAGAAGATAAGACTTGATCTGGCCCATTCACAACATGTAAGGGAGTATTTTTATTAATACGTTTTTTCTGGTGTTATTTATGTGCGATCGAAGCAGATACTAATTTTATTGAAAAAAAAACTGAAGGCAACTTTCGCGTGGCTTTTCACTTTAACCATTTTTACAGCTTTAACTTTAATTGTAGGAAAACTTATTTGTTCTTGTGTCAAGTCAAATACATTCTTACAGTTTAGAGTTTAGTATAGGACTAATTAATATCTATTTATGACTAATTATTTAAGATAAATAATTTTCATTGGTAATTAATTGCTAGACCATTGTTGAAAAAATGTCTTCTCTCATCTCTCTTCAAATGTGTTTTTTTTTTCTTTACCTTCAACATTCTTTCATTGAATTAAAAAAAAAAATTAACTTATAGTAAAATTACTTTTCTTTTATTTACACATTCTTCAATGAAAATTTCTTCCGTAACAATTGTCCTTAACCGGAAGATAAAGAGTACCATTTAGGCCGGGGCAAGTCTAAAATATGAATACAAATCCAATGAGGTCATGAGTCATGAAGTTGTTAAGTGTGAGGCCACGTGTTCATTTTGGTTTTTAAGTTTTGGTAGCCCTACCATTTACTATCAACGATGAAGATTTGAGTTACTATAATATGAACATTTCCCGTCTCGATCATTTTGAAATCCCTTATATTAACTTCACCGTCTTGTCGTGATCTACCTGTCTGTCTGTAGTGGTCCTGCGAAAAAGCAAAAGTAAAAAAAAAAAATGACCCACTTAACGTGATGCTATCAAGCTTAAAGTTAGCAGATCGACCGAATGTACCGTAATTAAATTAATGAATTTTTAGTAAATCTCTATGTAGCATGTATTCTGTCGCGCGGTGCGTATTATATTGAACAACTCTTTTAATATTTTCCTGCGGTGCGGTGCGTATTATAATGAACATACTATTTATTTTATATTCCCGATCTGTAAATGTTTATGCTAGTCTATCGCGCGGTGCGTATTATCAGTATACATAATTTTCTTGGTATCATGTATGTCCGTTCGTAACGCTACTAATTTTAGAAAGCAGCGCACCGCTTTAAAAAAAAAACCCACAAAAACTTGAAATAAAAATTACTACACCAAAAATAACTCTTTTCGAAAGTCCGCATAAAATTGTTCAATATGGAAATGAGATTTAAATTTTCTGTCGTAGTGTTTATAGTTTCTGATTATTTAATTATTGAATTGATTGGTGGGTTTCAGCCGAAATATATTTATGTTGAAAACTTCTGTCATTTTTTACGGGTAATACACTAGTGTTGAATATAATCAATACTTTTAGTTGTGTCTCACATATAAGGGATTTATAGTAAAAAAAAACTTTGCATTTACGGGTTGTTTAATTCCCCATATGAAGTTAAGGAAGCGTATTTTTTTTCCAAGTCTCTGGTTTCCCCATATGTCATGATCCGACTTTACGTAAACGTATCACCCTTATCTTACTTGGGTTAAAAGCATGGGGAATTTGGTGACAAGCCACTTATCAGGGCTCAAACAAGGAAATGTACGATTTACAGTTGGATATGCTAAACGTCTCTTTCGTTAGGTCTAGTCCAAACTCTTGTGACAAGCGGATCGCGGATTCACTAGTGAGTCTCGTCAAGCGGACAACGTCAGTGTTATTATATGAATGATTAACCGCCTTTGTCGGAACCGACCTGTCCGAATCCCCTACCGTTTTGGGACAATCAACCAATAGTTGTTGAACAGCCTCTGTAAGAACTACAGCTAAATGCTTTGGACTGCTAGCGGGGCCACGGGATAAGAAGTAAAGGAGATGTACTGTGGGTCAAGTCCGTAGTAGCATAGGCATAGTGAGAACAACAAATATGAGCCACGGGCAGGTAGCCCACGCCCGCAGGTATGATTGTCCTCACACCGAAGCAAGGCATGTGTGCCTATCTGTTCACCTTACACAATTATTGTGGTAGAAACGACCGACCAGTGTAGCCAAACATGACGCGAATGGACCACGCTGCCGAAGTATTTAAACATCCTTGTTACTGCAGATGGGCCAAGCAGGTCCCAGAACAGAAAAAAAAACATTAAAAAAAAACCTGGAGCGTTTGTATGGCGGGAACTTTGAGATAAGCGACTAAAACGTGGCCTGTTATTCACCTTCAGGTGGCATTTGATAGCCCTAAATGTTTTTGTTTAATGCTCTTTATTAGAATATTATTATTAGATGAGCAACAAAGCCCGTCCATGGACGTTCCTCAGTCGTTTCAGTGGCATTTTGTACCTCCCCTCTGTCAGGGTATGAGAATCACTGACTGAATTTGTTGTAAAATTGTTGTGAAAATGTTGTGAAAATGTTGTGAACTGTGTTCAGTTTAACTGACACTTGAATGTCACGCCATGACTTTGCAGAGTTCGCCCAGGGTCTATATATAGTGTGAAACGGAGCAGGGCGAGAGGGGAATGTGAATACTGTGTGGAGTAGCGGTCAGCGTGTGTGTGCGGCGGACGTTAGGCCAGTGCAGTGCTTGTCATACATTGTTTTATCGAGGTGGCTCGAATGCGTGACACTCAGTGAGAATAGAGACTGGTGTTGAATAAGCCTGTGTTGGAAATACTGGATGGCTGGATTGTTATTATGGTGTTACGGCAGCTGTTGCATTACTGACGCAGTATCTATACATGAATTGTTACCACAATAAAGAATCCTGTTACTTTGACAAGAGTCGAGACTTCTGTCTTAATTACATCCAGAACCCAGAACGCAACACCCTCCAACAGCCGTCTCAACCGACCATAAATGTGCATCACATCAAAAAGCAGATTTATTATAGTTATAATAAATAAACAATAAAAGAAAGTTTCTGACTATAAATCCCAAAGCGTACCGTTCATTTCTGATTATTTTTATTTACTCTTTATATATTTGTTTATAAACTTATTAATATTAATTTAATTTCATAAAAAAATTCCTCACTGCACTGATATCCGGTTACTATTCTGATCTGTGATAAGTATTTGCCGAAACAAGATAGTGGCGAAAATCTCGATATCCGGCCACACACTAATTACAAGATTATAATTAGAATTTTTAATAAATAACGGAATATTATTCACAACAGAATTTAACAAAATATACAACTTCATTTATGCGTTAAAAAACAAACACCTTTCATCGTGTGACAATTGTAATTATTTGTAATGAATTATTTTTTTTACGTATCTCTCAAATAAAGTACCCGTAAAAAAGCTACAGCTCAATTTAATATGTGTACACGAAAATGTGTGCACCGTAGTTTGACAATAAAATATTTTTGAAAGCGTATCGCTCAAAATAAAGTCTTGGGGAAAAAAAACTGAACAAAAACTAACTCGCTTTGAACGTCCGTGTAAACTTGTTCAATTTGAGATATTTTTTTTTCTGATTGGGAGTCTTTAGGAATTTGAGGGACCAATTGCTATCGATAACCGCTAAGAAAATTGGCTTTTATTATATAGGATTAGTAGATGGTTATTTCTCACCTTGGTGTAAACAGTTTTAAAAAAAATGAATTAGTTGGTGACTACATCTCTGGACGATTCCAATAAATCTTTCATTATGTTGTATCGTCGGACAACAACGTCGGTAAAAAGTGGAGGTGTGTGTGGGGGGGGGGTCTGTCTTGTCGTCTCCTCTATGTACACAAGATAGCGTCATGGTTTTGATACTCTAACCGAGTCGTACCAGTGCTTGTCTCAAGTTACTGGGGGAAGTGGATGAGGTAAAGATAGGAAGATTGGGTTTGGAGAGAAAAATTGAAGGGGGAGAATAGAGAAGAGATGATGTAAAAACCGAGTTGTTGGGCATTAATGTCAACATTATACATGTAAATATTTATTTTTTTAAATTTTACCTGTAAAAATAGCCAATTTGTATAGATTGTTTAGCCGTTCATTTAAATTTGTACACATTTGACAAAAAACGCCTAATTTCTTCGAATGATGCCCCAAACAAGCGTTCAATTCGTCAAGAAGGTAACATAGAGATTCAGCTAATCACAAACCTCCTATATCTCAAAGACTCTTACTGTAGTCTAACCGCATTTTAAGTTAGTTGTTTCCCCCCACTTGGAAATTCCCATGCAGATGATCAATTACTTGATTACATAAACAGTTAAGTCCCTTTTGATGATTTCCTTACAATCGATGGGAGAGCAGGTGTTTTGTCGTAGTCAGCTGACGCAAGAAATCTCACACATCTGAAATAAAGCCTTTCAGAGACTTAAGAGTTATTGACTTACTAAGTAGTGCAACTTTACCCATTCTCAAGAACACATCCATTACAAATCCTCCTTCCCTTCTGGCATTTGGGTGTGGAATGGGTTGCCAAACAAATCACGAAAACCAACACACTATGAACATTCAAAACTCTAATTAAAATGCAAGAAGAAAACACATAAACCATGTATAAGTGTATGATGAAATAATTATCTGTATAGACAGAGCGCCTGTCGTGTAAAAGATATGTTAAGATTATAAGTAAGGATCTTAAACACCAACGTTAAAGCGGTCCTACTTCATGGATCCGAAACATGTCGAACGACATAAATTCCAAACCTTTGTTAACAGATGCCTCAGAAATATTCTGAAAATAAAATGGTTCGACAAGGTCGAAAACTCCAAACTGTGGGAGAGGTGTGGACAAAGGACAGTAGAACAACAGATCATGGAAAGGAAGTGGAGATGGATTGGACACACCCTTCGAAAAGATAACAGCAGGGTGAGGCAGGCCTTAGATTGGAACCCCCAGGGAAAACGCCAGCGAGGAAGACCCAAGCGAACATGGAGACGGAGCATGTTAGATGAGGCTGGAAGAACTAGAAAGAGCTGGTAAGAATTGAAGCGACTGGCAATGGACCGTGCACAGCGGCGAGCTTTGACAGAGGCCCTATGTTCCACAAGGAACCCAAAGGACAAATGATGATGAAGATAATATATAGTCTATTGAATGTTATGAATGTTGGGGGAAATAAGGATATTTCTGAATTTAATGTTTTTTAATGTCATCACCGTGTGTTGAAAGTTTTCCTTGAAGTAAAGTTCGAAATGGTTTCTTCTTGTTTTCAATTCATTGGAAGATGGTTGAAGAGATTTAACTAAGCGGACCGAGCCAGCGAGGGGACAGGTGGTTAAGTTTGACCGATTATTTGTAACAACTGCCACGTTTGCTCATTGAAACCAACACCAGAGGCGTAACAACGACTTGGCACCGGGGCAGTTTCCGTGGGTGCCGAGGGCTAATCCTTTAATTTATTCACATTTAGTATTTTCCTACCTTTTGGACTTTTTATATTCATTTGTCAAGGGCGCCAAAAATAAATTAACCAAGGGCGCGGAAAACCCAGTTACGCTTTTGACCAATTCTATCCCAGGACCTGCGTGAACATCCCGTCATTTCAACTATACAAAACACATCGTCCCAACCTACTGCTCCACAGTGACCACCAGATCAACCATGGTCAGTTCAATTCCCAGGACAGTCTCCCCTGTATTAACCTAATGTACCATTCAACGACTCCTCCTTTGCACATCGAAATTTGTCCGGTACATTCGCCACCATTCCCCCGTCTCAGTCCTGGCAAAGGGGGGAGACACAGTTGAATACATTAAAGTCATTTGTTCAAATGGAATAACAAAGTCATGATGAATTTTCTACACATTATGCCATGTTTTTTCTCCCCTGAAATCTTTCTCTCAATAATAATTTTAACATGTGTTATATATTAATAATTAAACTGCACACTTGAAATAGAGAATAAAATTTATAGCGACCAAACATATATCCCTTGACGCTTATTGCCTGTGTCCTGGTGGGGTTTAACGGATATTGATGTGTATTGACGGCTTCTTAGTGACGTAATACGTCGGAGCCGTTGGCAATATTTTTAAATGTGTTACTCAACCCCACCGCCCCACACACAATTCTTTTTTTATTATGCTTTTTTTTTTCGGTTGCAGCATGTTTCAAATTAGCAAAGAAATTACCCTGAACTAGAAAGTTTGAATGATATTTAACATCCTCTTGACTTTAGCGTTTAGTGACATAAGTCCATCTCCTACTCCCAAAGATTTAAAGCCGGTGGTGTGGGGCCTACCCCTTCACAAAAATACGTCCTCCTCTCTCCACCATTAGTTGAGAACTAGATGTGGTATAGATAGCCACACGAATTCATCTTTGATAACGGTGGGAGAGGGGGATAATAATGAGAAAAGTCAACGGAATATCTCCACCCCTATGACCCCCCCCCCCTCATTTCCCCGGAGACAACAAATCGTTTTATGCCCAAAGAACTATGTACTAGAGATGTCAATGCGGCTGGGAGAAATTCGCATTGGTTTTTATCAAAGGTGCACAAACCTTGTGAGCTGAAGGTGTAGAAACAACGAATCGTGTGACGCCAGTGATTGTACATAAGTCACAGAGAGGCTTATAGTCATCAGTTATACACACGAACGAAAGTTTCGATACAATTCAAGCAATGCTCTGACTGTGAAGTCGACCAGAAAACAGCTCCATTGGACTCACATAACACAGTTGGCCGCCCACTCATTTCAGCAGTTTGGTTGGGGAAATGGCCGACAGTAAAGACTGTATGTAATACAATGGGGCTGCTATTGATTGATGCGGGTCTATAGTTTGTAATACATTGCCGATCAATGAATCTTTTAACGTGTTTTTCATTTATTTTTTTTTGGGGGGGGGGGGGGGGGGGGGGAGGGGGTTCTTTTACAGCTTCTACTGTTATAGTTAAGGACGCAAGGTGCGGGGTGATGGGTTCTCATTAAAATCAAAGGGAGTACCGATGGCAACCGAATCGTAGGGGTAAGGTTTAGGGATCATTGGATCGTCATCTTGGGTGGCTTCTACTTAGCTGTTGTGGTGCGCACACGACACTCTTTTGGTAGGTGCGTGATCCGAGTAGTACACAACAGTAAGGTCCTGAAAATTATGCGAATCCGCGACAACTTTAAACGATTTATGAAAGCAGTTCTCATATACAGTTAACGCAGAGGTCGGCGAACAGGGGTAAATACCCCATTTTGGGTAACAAGGGAACTCTGGGGGTTAATGCAGACTCCTTTGGAGCCTATACAATACACTAAAATCTGCTTCTTTGGGGGTAATGACAACATACAATTTTATAGTATTGGGATAAATAAGTTCGCCAACCCCTGTTAAGTCAAAAGTTGCCCGCGCCAAGTGGATTAAAAAGAATTTGTTTGGGGAGGGGAAGGCTTTAAATGGTCATTGACCTAGAAAAAGACATTGACCCATGCAGAAATTGCTGGGTGCCTCAAAAAATATCCAATAGCTTCATCTACAATCTACACGTATTGACATGTAGAACTACGTTAACCTCTGCTCTTCTAAACTGATTTTAAAAGAAAAATGACTTCTTGTTTCTTACTACATTAATTAATTGTGTGTATGTGGATGTTTTCTATTCTCGTAGAAACTGAGACACATGCACTATTCTATAACTCAGGCGCAATAGATTGAAAGGAGTCAACTCCGAAGATTTCTCTGTGTGTCCGTCCAAACTGCGAACTGTCATTAAGTACTGTGATGAGGAGGTCGTTCACATTTAAAATTTAAAGATCCATGTTGTCAAATAAATTGTTGAGATAATCCGATGAAGATAAAACATGCAGCGTGATAACGTGGCTTATCATTCTGTAGCTATTAAAAACGCACACATTGTACAGACTGCTTGCTAATGCCCCAACACCCCGCGCCGTCAGGAGTTAAAGCAGTAATTTGGGAGAACGCTGATATCTGGTATTCATGTTGGAAAATTATGGTAATGAAATAGAACACGCTGTGTTCCCAGACCTGTGAATAGACGCTTATATATTTAAATGCCCGCCAAATTGCGACGCACGCAATGCAAGATGCATGAATGAGGACATATTTGTTGGAGAATAGGGTTCGAGATTTATAATATAGACTACGGTAGATTCAGCTTGCTCTTAATGAGTGGAATTTCGTGGGGGGATATGAAACTTAGATGTGTGATGTATCTAAGGGGACATTGAAGTTAGGCTACTCTAGTAAACTTTACTCTNGGGGGGGGGGGGGGGGGGAGAAGGAAGCGGGGGAAGATAAATTTACCCAGTGAGTCTCTAATACATTTTCTGGGACTGCCTCATGTACGTTCGTTTGGACTTTCTTCTGTACGTTTCCTAGGACTGTCACCTATAGACTCCCCGGGCTTGTCACCTATAGAATCCCAATGACTGTCACCTATAGAATCCCAAGGACTGTCACCTATAGACTCCCCGGGCTTGTCACCTATAGAATCCCAAGGACTGTCACCTATAGACTCCCCGGTAGCGTATTGTACATTCCCCGGGACTGTCTCCTGTAACAAAGGGCGGGAAAAGTGCTGTCCGGCAGGTTTTTTTAAAATTTAAAATCTATGAAATTCAGAAACGGGTCCACCTGTGTCCTATAGACTTCCCGTAACTGCTCTTTTGGATACTTAGCGGTCCGGCCCCCTCGGGAAATATTCAAGGATAAGTAAAAAAAAAAAAAAAGTAAAGTGGTGACGGGATTTCCTATCTAACATTCCTTATAGCCCCACAGGGCCACCTTCTCATTGATATCTCAAGGCTTAATAACATGCTTTGTGTGTCCTTCACGTATAGCCGTGTTGTGTAGGCATATTGGCCATGTAAATAAACCACATCTCTACTGACCCAGTTGTTTATCAGGGACATAGCATACCTGACCTTAACGCTGTTTCTGACCATGACGCCAGACGTGAACTCGACCAGACATGCAGCTCACGTCATTCATAC
Organism: Radix auricularia; assembly: GCA_002072015.1. Classification (NCBI taxonomy): domain Eukaryota; kingdom Metazoa; phylum Mollusca; class Gastropoda; family Lymnaeidae; genus Radix; species Radix auricularia. The sequence continues at coordinate 550,248 of MUZC01000300.1, read as the reverse complement.
GAACATGTAAAGTACATTTTGTGACGTCATCAAGGGACCATTTGGTGCAGCAGGGTGTCTCATTTTGTTTCTTGTTTCCCCAACTTGAGGCTTCGGTTCTAAAATAATTCTTGCGGCCCCCCCCCCCCCCCCACTCCCAATCGCCAGGACAATTAGGATGCCTTGCTTGAATCAAATTCTGATACGGACACAAGCATCTCACCGATTTACTGACCGCCCTGACAACAAACTGAGACCCTCTGTGTTTAAAGCCCGGTGTAACAGGTCGGTGATAGCATGCTGATAGGTGCACTCAGCCTGACGTCAACTGTTACCGCAATTCTTACACTCATTTCCCATATCTGATCTCAACAATCTTGATATACCACTTGGCCGATTAAGTTTGGCGGTTGAAATATTCAGCTTGTTGTACTTTCTCTTGGGGATGTCACCCCTGTGGTGGTGGGATGGGGGGGGATAAGGCCACCGGTAGCCGTGATCCTGTCATATCCGATTTAATAAATGTACAATGTACATGGTTGCATTTGTCGCCTGAGATCTTGACACATTGTACCCTGACGACAAGGGTATTAATCCCTGTTGACCCAAGTGGAGCTGGAGTGGTCCGCTCTTTATCCCTGACGCATCGTTAGCAATGAAGTTGGTTTTTATATTTGAGTGTGTGGAGCCCTGCTAGTAAAATTATGTATTTAAAATTTAAATATAAAATAAAAGTGGTAAACAGAATCATGGCCGCAGCAAGGAGATTATTTTAAAAAAGAAGAAGAAAAACTAGACCCCGCGACGATGTTAAAACTAAATAAAAATTGAAAAAATCCATGAAATCAGTGCTAAAGCCTACTGAGTGGCTCTTAATAAGGCGACCACCCCTGGCACGTGGCCGGGGGGTGGAGGGGTCAGGAAACAGCCGATAATCGCGTGACATGAATTTAGAGAATAGGCGCGTGTACTGTTGTTGAGTTCCTGTTCCTCCTTTAGAACATCTTTTCTGTGATTAAATTTTTTACAATTTATTTGGCTTGCAATTAAAGACTGTAACCATTGACCCGTGTTTGGGATCCACATATTATCATCCTGATATTAAAATCCCAGACTTTGTGAAAACAAACTGGGTGGAGTTATTTTCGTAATATTTGTTTTTATAATAATATATGTGGTAAAGCGGAAGGTTTCCCACTTTGTTGTTGTTATGAAGCATGCGCTTAACTCCTTAAAGCTGAGGCTCGGGAGACCAGTGTCAATGATTTCTTATCACAAAACTCAGAGATGGGATCGTTGGTAAAGTCAGTAAACCACGATGGTAATGCGATGTGAATGACAATTCAGTTTTGTCCCTAACAAAACTAACGGCATACCGCCTGAATAACGACCCCCCCCCCGATTATTTCATTTTCTATTACCGTGGGAATGACCACACGATCAGGTTGGCAACTGGGTTTTGTACTAATCTTCCGTTGCTGAGTGCTGTAAAGTACGCTGGCGGATATCAATAACAAATTACGTTCATCGCCTTTGCTAAGAATAACACTGTGAAGTCTGGCCTTTCCCGGATGTGAAAAACCAAACCAGTAACATTCCGGAATGTTGGAGATTCGAAACTGAAATCCTGACTTATTGGATCTGTAATATCCGATGCCGAATTTCCCTACAAGCTACACACACTATAGCTTAGGCCCCAACTTCCAGCCCCCCNNNNCCCCCCCCCCCCCCGAAAAAAAATTGTCTGGGTGAGCAATGTGATATTTGACACTGACAGAATATTTGGACTAAGAAAATATCTCAAATATCTTAGGGCCTTATCAAATCTAAATCCGACTTTGGTAATATCTCTCCATAAAGTTAAGAAATGAAAATCTATGTAGACTGCAGACATTCCCCACTTTCGAATTCCGATTAACTTTGCTGTTAAGTGCCCCGCCCCCAGGAACAGATTGACCAGACAGGATATAATGTATATCACTTAAACTTGGAATATTCCCCTCTTGCCTGATGTCAAGTATCTCCTTTGTGCTGGCCGTGTTGGCTGAAACCATTAAGTGCGTGTTTGGTGAGGGGATATTCCGTTATAGCATGTCGCTTCTAAATTTAAACCTATACCTTCTCAGTGGATAACACTAGATTACACGAGCTGAACTTTCTTGAGGGTTTAACCGATTTTTTAAAAAAAAAGTTAAATGTATAAACTAAAAATATGTATATTATAAATGTGTACTCTCTCTCCTGAACGTTTTATGGGGCATACATTTTTTTTTTTAAATTAAAGAAAATTGTTAGAAAAAATAAATAAATTTGATATCCTCATCGCGGTTATCTGTTCGTGAGTTTTTTTCTTTTTCTTCTTTTTTTTTCTTCTTAAATTTGAGGCAAGGGAGTAAATTTGTCGAGCTGGAATCTGACTGTGAAACCAAAAGAAATCCAAACACACTTTTTGAAATTGCACGTGACTTAAAATTTAATCATCGGCAGCATACGCATATTTTTTTAATATCACAAAAGAATATATTAAATACAGTATCCTAAGCTGATGGAGATATCAGCAGTTTATTTGTTGTTGTTGCTTTTTTTTATTATTATTATTTATTTTTTTTTAAAGGCAGCCATGTCAAACCCGCGGCTTGCGGGCTGTTTTGGCAATCTTACCTGAGACCCGAAAAGTTTATTTAGTATTATGTTCATTTAATGGGGATCTCCCCCCCCCCCTCACACGATCAAGTTTTTTTCCTAATTAGAAAATAGTCGATCACATAGTAATCGATTTCAAAAGCGCAACATTTTTTTAAAGATGTTTTTCATTTGAAAACGTTAATACAAGGTGTAACGAAATTTGACGCCAGCTCATCATAGCGCCGTGAATGGGTGGCGCAGGGCGACGAGTGTCCTACGCTGTTGAAGTCGTGTTTGTCTGAATTATACACCTCTGGCTTTTTATTGTGTTTTAGTTTACAGCCGCTGACATTGTTTTGTGTTGTATTGAATTACTTACGCCGCCTTGATTATACTGTAATGCCTGCCGTCAAAGGGGTCAAACAGCTGTGACGTGAATAAACCCGTAGCTCCCATTGAGGCATTAATAATATATGCACATAATACACAAAAATATACCAACATGCGCAAACGCAGCACTTTCTAGTAGACGTAACCGGCATTCTCAAGGGAATATTTTGAGCCCAGTTCACGTAAAAACCTCCACTCCTGATGGAGAGCTATTATGAAAGAATACCATTTAAAAATCCCGCCAATAAATTTTATTGGCAGCACTTAATAAACGTAATTATTTGAGGAAGCTGTTTAGGTATGTTGAACCCAGTCGCCCCCCCCCCCCCAGCCTGTATGTAAAGGACACCACTGTTTGGAGCAGTCTATATTTAAACCCATTTAAAACTGAGGCCAGAAATGCTTCACTCCCCCAGTGTGTGCTTTAAAACCCCCATGAAAACCTTGTAACACTGTGAAACAGCTGTTACGCCCAAACTGCAGTTCAATATGTAAGTGAAGGATTTATTGATGGGGATCTGTTACTGGTAGCCACAGTCTGGTCTACTGGTACAGGTGACAGAAGATTAGGATTGGTTATTGCGGGGGGGGGGGGGGGTAAATTCTTGATAGTTGATTTCAACAAATAAATTCTTATATTCTTGTATGATACAGTTTAAAGTGAAAAATAAAGGGATGACTTTAATGCTTACAATTGTAAATCCTCTGCACTTCTGGGGCACTCAGAATGTTATGTCACTCGCCCCCCCCCCCCAACACACACCCGAACAACTGTAGCCTAATTTAAATTATAAGCAGATAAAACTAAGCTTTGAAAACCTACACATTCAGGTTGTTTCCCACATTGTAACAAATGGGACCTTATGACGTCTTTGATTGTCAAACATTGATAAAAACATACATTTGTCAAGTCTCACCAAATCAAATCATAATCTCTTGGCTACTTTTAATAAAGAAACTTATTATTAAAGATATGCAACTAAATTTTGTTTCTATCGTGACATTACAGCTTTGTGTTCCAGCTATTGATGAATAGTATTTTAAAATAGATGGCAGTTGAAATTTTAAGCTAATTTAAAGATTTTGAAATGGGATTATTGACAGAGATAAATGAGTGCAGTCTCAGATTAGATACTAAGATTGGGAATTACTTATTACTTAACATTTAATAAGTAGTATTTTTGTTATTGATTCAGCATAAATTCAACTTGTTATTTCTAATGTAGAATTTATATTATTCTTCATCTCATGATATCCTCCTCTAATTTTGTTTTCTTTCTATTATACAAGATTTTTGTTGGCTGGAATTTTGAAATATTTGAGAGACCAGACTATATTTCTAGTTCATTCCAGTTTTTCTCATATCAGAATCACTTCATAACTGTCAACAATAATTGTAATGTGTTGAGAATTAATTAATTTATGAATATTTTAATCCTATAAGACTTCTGTGTTCTTATTGGTTTTGATTTTTCTTTTAAAAAAAACAACTGAAGATTTGATTTATCTACTATGGAGAAATAGATTAGCTTTTTAATTTATTTTTTTAAAATTTCTTTTTAGAGAGATTTCTACCAAAATTTTATTAAGAATACAAAACACAAGTAACATAACAGTACACATGTATCTAAAGCATCTCTTTATTATTCTCTAAATCTGTCATAACATCTTTATAACTATGTTTAATTCTACTCTTTCAATGATAAAGTTGTTAAATAAATGTTTATTGAACATTCAGATGGACCACTCCTTTATTAATTGGGATAACATCTTGACTTTTTATTAGTTTCTTATAAAAGTATTAATTGTTTGAGGTTTAGAAATTGTTAGATTTAACACAATGTGCCATATGAACAAAATTATCAATATAAACTTATATAATTAATATGAAATAAACTAGTACATACGTTTTTTCATTGTTGGCCTCTGCATGAAAGTTTACTTTCAAAATTTAAAATAACTTGCTCACACAATCCAGAAATAAAATCTATATTCCTTAAAAACTATTTGACACAGCCAATAAAAATTATAATGTTTTTTTCTATATATTGCATCAATCTTATGAGCGGCATAAGCACCCAACACTAATGCAAAATGCACACATAATGTAATGCACTTATTAAATATTAATTTACAATACCAATTGAAATAAATATTAAATATGTAATATTTAAAAATATCAGTAGCCAATCATACTTAAACATATAAGTATACTTTAGGTGTACTATAAAAAAATATTAAATAATATATATACACATATAGTTTTTAAATTAATGTTATCCATTTAATATTAACTAAATTCTCCCTTCTTTTTAAATAAAACCTTTTTAAATTTTTAATCAACATTTTTAATGATAATATTGATCAACATTTAATTGGGATCAGATAATCTAAACTAAATATTATCGAACTCAGATATAAATAATGCTATAATATGTTTGTAAATGATATATCTTTAAATGAAATCGTCCCCGAAGAGTTCCCCATACTGAAAGATTCAGAGTATTTCATGTACTTTCCACATGACAGAGATCATGTGGGTAACTACACTGAGTCACCAGCCACCAGCACCACTGACCTTTCAGATGACCGTTCCCTCCTTAGCTCATCATGGACCGCAGACCTGGACTCAGGTGTTAGGTATTTTGACTACCAGAATACCAGATACTTGTGGGACCAGATCAAAAATTCATTCAGAAAACTTGAGTGAGTTTAGCATGTTTTCATGTTGATTTTCATTGTTGTAATATGGATAATTTTTTTCAATCTCTTTACCACCAGTTTTATTTCCTCAATTCTTCTAAAATTATAAACAACTATTGGTTTGAAATTACTTAACACTGAAATGTCTGGGACTTTGTGTGACTGATGAAAACCAAAGTATAGCAATACTGATGTAGCATGTTAACTTTTAGGCTTGATATTTATTTTCTCTTTCCATTATTTAGAGAGACATAGACTTTCATAGTGTCATGAGCCTCAGACACTTGTTTGTTGATTTGATTTCATTCTTGGCTAGTTCTTATTAATTTTTTCTTCCTTTTTTTCAAACTGCTTTGTTAAAATATCTTTTGTCTAATTTCTAAAACAAAAATATTAAAAATTTAACATTGTAATTATTCAAGCCACAGTTAAAAATACTATGATTTATTTTTGAATTGCATTAAATGATTAGTGGATTTAATAATTTTAAAATCATTTTGAATATTTGAAATTATTTTAGTGAAATAAGTCAGCAGTCTATCAATACATGTACTAATAAATATGTATTTAAAATTAAAAGTTATTTTTTTATAGCCCAGTTGCCAGGTATTGTTAAAAGCCATTTTAATTAAAATTTGATTATGTGAACAAGTCCATCATTCCAGTAGTTTCATATACTTGGGTTGCTTATAAGAAGTTTTGACTTCTTAAAAGTTTGTGTGATGTGGTAATCAAATGTTGAGCTTTTTCTTGTAGAGATTTGTCAACGAAAACAACATGTCACACCCTGCACGAGAATTTCAGAGGGATGTCACAAGAGCACAGACTTGCCAGGTAAGCTTCTTTTTAGCTTGGTTAATTGACAATCAATACATTTAAAAAGCAGCTCAATAGTTTACCTAAATCATTATTCAAAAAAAGAAAAAAAAAAGAACTTTATCCAATTTCCCTTTATTAAAATTAGATGATTTAACAATATTACTGTATTGAACGATAAAATTGTAGAAAAATAAAGATATAAGAAAAAAGAAATCTAGAGACAGAATTTGAACTTAAGTAATGTGTCAACCTTAACTTAAAACACTGAGCTAAAGAATTTTCGGGTTTTTAGAGCATTAAAAAATATAGATCGTAACCTTTTCTCTATTTTAAAAATGTTTTTTTCTGCAGGAAGCGCCTCTATGGTCCAAACACAATGATCATAGATGTCCCTTCCTACTGGAATCTCTTCATTGGAGAGGTCTGTGTACTCTGCTAGATCTTAAATTAACATTACATATTTTATATTCCTCCATTCCCTACTGTTTAACACTTCATTTTTAAAGAATTACAACTATTATGTAAACCATTTGTTTTTACAATATGTTGCTCCTTTTACTCCAGTGATTTAGAAATTCATGCATCTCTGAAAAACCCTTTGTGATAGATTCAAGCTTTTTATCTAAATTTCTGAGTGGAAGCCAAGTTAAGATTACAGCATCAATCTCATTCTAAATTTCTTATTGCTCTTTAGATCAAATTTTAGCAAATTTCATTTCTTTGATATAAAGCATGAATACATCTCTTAATGATGTGAATAAACACTAGTTGTTCAACAAATTTAACAATGACATTGCATGTACATTCTTCAAAAACAAAACAAACAACATACTATTTGTTGACTGCAATATATTTCTTTGCAGGTGCTAAATCCATTTTATATCTTCCAAATTGGGAGCATTACCCTGTGGTCCATAGATGAGTACTATTACTATGCTGGATGTATATTTTTCATCTCTGCCCTGTCGATATGCATTTCTTTAAGAGAGACACGGAAGGTAAAAGATAAAGTATTATGTAAAATTTAAATATTTTATATTATGATTTTGGCTTTTTTTTTCCCTTAATATTAATAATTTAATAATAATTTTTTTAAAAATGTTCTTCTATTTAAGTCACTAAATAACAATTACCAATGAGCCTGTATATAAGAGGAAATAAGCTACTTGAATCAAAGATATGCATTTCATAAAACAGTAGCGGACTGTATAGAAAAGTTTGGCTAGGTACAATAAATAGCTAACATGGATCAATTAATAGAAATGCACCAGAGCTTTAAACAAAATGAGGGGTGAGACTGCAATCAGGCTTATAAAAAATTAAATGGAAAAGACGTAAACAAGGTAAGGGTTAGCCTGACAGGACGTAACAAAACAGCGAACGTTTCGGCAAAGAGCCTTTTTCAACGGACATACAATACACTAATAAAACGAATATAAAAAATAAATAATAAAATTAAGAAACTTAGCTGCGGTGAAATCAAAAGAATCGAACAAAGTAAAGCTGAGAGATGACAGAGCGAGTTTATATAGGAAAGCAGACAGTGGGTGGGGCAAAACGCCAAGGTGGTCAAAGCGAACACCACATTCATCCCATGTGGGGCGAGTGTACCATGATTTTCTATCAATCTGTTTTCAAGCTTGACTCGCCCGGGTGTGTTTGTGCACGAGACAATGGCTGTGGCTGCCAGGTCCTTGACGCCCATATGGTCGCGTCCATTGAAGTGTCGGGAGACATATGTTTACTGAATATTATGTATATTGTAATAAAATGACATAGCTTTATTTTAAAAAATGGTTCACTAAAAATAACTTTTAAAAAAAAACTTTTGTCTAAAGTGTTCAATATGGAAATGAGATTTTATTTTTATCTTTTGTGTCTACTCTTTCAGGCTAAATGAATAATTATACAAAAAAGTATACTAAAACTATTTGCATGTTAAAAGGAAACATCCAGCCTGTATTTTTTATGTGCCTGTTATATCAAGTGACCAATGTACTGTCCATTCTCACAATTTGCCTAAAATTACCAATTTTTGGTATATTTTAATTTTATAGCAAAGGGTAACCCTGAGAAACATGGTGGCCACTGAGGATAGCTGGGTAGAAGTGTGCAATGATAAACAAGGTAAGTGGTGGTCTTTATAACACTTGGGCACAGTACTTGGTGACAGTAGTCTTTAAATCTGAAATTAACATGCAAGCAAAAAATGTACATAAGATTTTTCTTTCAATGATTTCCTGATTCCTTTCAATGATTTCCTGATTCATTTAGTGCTATCACAGTAGTCTGTTGTGAACTAGGAATATGTCAGAATGTCAAGAGAAATATCATTTGCTTGACTAATTTTCAACATGTAACCATCCTATACAAATTGAATGTCTTGATTGCAGAGTTCACAGCCAAGGCTGAGCATGAGCTTGTGCCCGGTGATGTCATAGCCATCCCAGCCCATGGATGTGTCATGACTTGTGATGCTGTGCTCACAGCTGGAACTTGTATTGTCAACGAGAGCATGCTTACAGGTCAGCTGTATTTTCTATGTTCAGAATTCTAATTTTAAAATTGCTGAGCTTAAATATGTTTAAAAAATAACTGTTCAACCTTTTCCTATTAACATTAACTAAAAACCATAATTGTTACTGTAATATGAGGTATTTTCAAATTACCATAAATAGTCCCTGTGCTGATAAAATAGGTTTATTGATAAAATGTTAAGATTTTAATTTGTTACATCACACTATTGTGGAAATAATATTTTCTAAAACCGTTTTAAAAAAACTTATTCAAATCCTCCAAGGCACTTTCCAATATGAGTAAATCCAATACAAATTGTGGGTAAAACTTAGTTTACCCTGGATGGGTTGAAACCACACAGCTACAAGTGCTATTAATACTGTTTGTGATGGAGGATTTTTAAGAGCTTACTTCTTGTGACCCCAGGTGAAAGTGTGCCAGTGACCAAGACACCACTGATCCCACTAGAAGATGAGGAGATCTACTCGCCAGAGGTCCACAAGCGCCACACACTGTTCTCTGGGACCAAGGTTGTGCAGACCAGATACTATGGTCAGGCTAAAGTCACTGCTGTGGTGATCAGGACTGGTGAGGACTACATGTGTTTGATACCTCATGCCATCCCTCGCATGGCTAGCATGGAAAGTGTTAGCAATATGGATGAAAGCCATCATCATGTCTCTCTTGCTCTCTCTCTGTTGTTTTTTTTTAATTTATTCAACTAACTCCTGTGTCCTTGTCTAATTTGTGGAGATATTCCTCTTTTAAAAAAATGTAATGTTTGTTATGGAAAAAAAAACCATTTACTTCATGTATATAGATCCAGATTGAAACCAAAATTCTTTGAGCCTTACCCAACTCTCTGACAGGAAATATTTGTCTAAAACTGCCAAAATTTTACATTTTTATCTCAGGTTTCAATACTGCAAAGGGTGAGCTAGTGAGAGCAATTCTCTTCCCCAAGCCCCTTGACTTCAAGTTTTATAGAGATGCCATTAGGTTTATTCTATTCCTGGCTGGAGTTGCATCCCTTGGGATGATTTACTCCCTTGTAACATACATGAGGTATAAGGTAAAAGAGCTTTTTAATTGGTTATTCTGTTAAAAACATCTTTTCTGCATGGCAGCAATTAAAATAAAAAAATAAAAAGACCTTTTGGGGTTATGAACTAGTTAATGTAAGTATGTTTGTCTTATTTTAGCCATTAAGCGACAAACTTCTGAACATTCCAGTGCAGCCTCATATCACTACATTCTTTTTGTTTCTCTTTTTCTAAAAGTTTGATGATTTATCCTAGCTTACATGAATGATTAAAGAAATTAAAATGCTCTACATTTCTTGGTAAATTATTATTTCCTCAGGAACCCTGGGACAAGACAATTTTACGTGTCCTGGACATTGTAACCATAGTAGTCCCCCCTGCACTACCAGCTGCCATGACGGTGGGCACTGTGTATGCTCAGAATCGTCTGAAGAAAGCCAAGATATTTTGCATAAGTCCTCCTCGGATCAACTTTTGTGGGAGGATCAATGTGTTTTGTTTTGACAAGGTAACATTGGGCAGAAAAGATTTTTGTTGTTATTTTGTATTGTTATAATTTGCCGTTTTATGGATAACCATCTTCTAGCTTTCTAACCGGATGTTGGGTAAATTTAACTTTTAAAAATTTATAATCGATTTAAATAGGCCATGAGATCACCTGTAGACAACATTATGTGTTTTGTTGTTTTTGTATCTTCCATGTGCAGTGAAAAATATTAAACACAAAAACACTTAATACTTAAGGAGAAATATCGGTTTACACGAAATAATAAAACAGACTGGGAAATTTCTATGAATTTTCATACATTTTCTCTTGACACGAAACATATATCACTTAACATGAAAAGATTTGACTATTCGTAAGGAGCACATTACGGATAATATCTGCCTAGCCAGGTAGAATTAAGAGGGGCTTGAAAAGAAAGAGATGCAGTCCCTTATGTTTTAAATGTGTATTGCAATCTGTATAATAATTTGATGCTCAATAATACGCGGCAGAAAAAGAAATCTGGTTATTCTCTAACAAATCAATTTGTTGTTTTTTATCTTGAAAATTATGTGTTAAATTACTTTAAGTTCTTGTTAATATTTTTGTTTATTTAATGTTTTAATGTTTTATTTATTTTTATATTTTTATTAAATGCATGCATATCTATGTAGATAGAATATACTCTAATAAATGTCAATTTGTTGAATATATGTACTTTTTTGTAATATCCTTTAATTAACACAAAATTCTTTTAGCTCAAATGTATATCAGTTCCATTGGTTTCGTGTTAAAGGATTTTCACTGTAGTAGATAGTTACTGTAGACTAAAGGATCATGAAATTTATTATGAAAGTACAAAAAGTATTCCTAGGTTGATATTACAGAGCAGAATGTTAAAAAGATTTAAACACACAGAAGATTTGCTCTAATTATTTTTCAGACTGGAACATTAACTGAAGATGGGTTGGACATGTGGGGTGTGGTCCCTGTGACAAACCGAAGGTCAGTGAGCTAAGCTGATAACTTATTTTCTGAAACTATTATGGAAATATTCAAAGAAAATTCTTCATTTGTGTAATTTCAAACATAAAACATGTGTAATTAATTAAATGACAGTATATATTTAATATGTTTTTGTGGAAGGGAAAGATAATATATCTGCATCAATTTGTTAGATAGTCAAAAATCATAGCAGGTGATACAATGAGAAATTCAGATTTTTACTTAATATCCTTACCAGTTATCCTCATTAACAGTTAAGTGTGTTGTATTAAGATAAAATCAGCATCTATTAGAACTTTATTTACAAATACCTTGAGATTGAAATGTTGTTTTTGAGGGACATGATTGTAACAATTTAGTAGCAAATAAAATACAATTCTTATCCGCAGAAAACTAAGCTAAACATTGTATTTGTTTACATAATTTGTTTCCCTGTTCTATAAAATTACATTGTTATGAGTGTGATAAACTTAGACTTTGATATTTTTTTAAAAAATGTTACTGTCATTCAGTATCCCACACCATATTGGTCTTTTAAAAATATCACAACACAATATTTCTGTTGTCTGGGCACGTCACCATCTTTTTTTTCAGTGAGAGAAGTTTGAGGCTAATCTAATCTTATACATTATGGACGCTCATTCTATTAAAAGATTATTGTTTCCTGCATTTATCCCTGATATATTATCTAGACTTTCATGTTTTTTATAGTTTTGAATGTTGATAGTGTTTGTTCAGGCAACATTCCACAGCTGATGAGCCGATGGGAAGAAGAAGAATTTGTATGTGTTTGTTTTTGCAGTATGGAATAAGAAAATTAATTTTATCCCTCTGTCTATCTAACTGTTTCTGCTGTTACCATCTTTGTTTTAAAAAAAAAATACATTTTAAAGTCTAGGATTAAGTCTCTTTTATTTTTTCTCTAGATTTGACCCACCTGTGACTGACCCGTCCACTCTCCCAAGGGAGCCCCTGCTGGTGTGCCTGGCAGCTTGTCACTCACTGACCATCATAGACAAGGAGCTGAGTGGCGACCCCCTGGACCTCATCATGTTCAATGCCATCAACTGGGTCAGTGCCCTCCTGTTGTTACAACGTAGTTACAATTGTCTTTCTGAAAGTTTCAGTAACTAAACCTATGTTGTTTCACGTTTTCTTACTGGCTAAGCTGAAACTGAGCCATGAGACTTAACAGTGAAACATATCAAAGCTATTCAGTAGGACAAGGAAGGAACACATCAGTGTGATAAGTCAGAGGAGTCAAGTAACATCCTTACCACTAACTAAGATTTAAGATTAACCCTAACCTCTTCAGTTCAAATACTCATGTGTTATCCACATCCTTAATGAGCAACCAAAATGGTTTTTCTATCATATACCCAAGTCTGATTATCCATTCACCTATTAACTCATTGGCCCCTGTTGTGACTAAATGAGTCTGTACAGGGGTTCAGACAGATGCGTCCAAAAACTTCAGTTTGCATAGCTCTACAGTAAGTTAAAAATAGCATCAAAATCTTTCTTTTTTGAGTTTTGGGGCTATTGTGTGATTCTATGAGATTTCAATATAAAATACCAGATTTTAAAAAATCCATGTGTGATTTTGTTTGACATGTATCCATCTAGTGTGTATTCACTCGAGGTGCCAAAAATTGCGCTTTCAGTCTTTCATCATCATTTTTTTCGCAGTGCATGTTATGAAACGTATTTCATTTCTTTATGAATTGCTCATTTTATTTTTTAAGATAAACCAATATCTTAAGTAAAGAAAAGTAATTTCTACTGGAATCAAAAGGAAGTTGCTTCCCTTTTATCAAGAACATAAAATAGATATGGAAGTAACCCTTCAGGACTTAATGAGTTAACTTCAGACAGGACATTTAGTTTGAAACTGATGGCACTCAATGAAAAATTATTGTTACCTCAAAATGGTTTCCTTTTTTTTTTTTACCTGTTGATGGAAAAGATTGATTTCTCTAAACAACAAAATGTCATGTTCACCTTTCTCTAAACCTAATGCTGGCATTCATTGGACTTCTTATTCCTTGTACAAACAACAGATTCTAGAAGAGCCTGGTGCTGACACACATAAGTTTGACATCATTACACCAACAGTGGTTAAACCTTGCAGTGCTGAGACCTTCTTGGGAGAAGAGGTTTGTATTGATTTCTTTGCTGTCACTTGAACAATCCATTGGGGCTGGGAATGATAATGGTGCCACTGACATGACACCACTGACCCCATGCTTCTGACCTTGACTTACACAAATGACCTAGCACTGACCATGACGCCACAGGTCATAGAATCTGGTGTGAAAGTAGTGTTCTTTCAGATATATTTTAAAGCCATTCTCCAATGCTTATTGTTATCACAAGTGTTTATTTTGTCGCCATATTCCATCTAGTCATATTTGGTAGTTTAAAAAAATAATTTGAAATGATTTGATAGATAGATTAAAATATACTAAACACGCACTGGACTATAATATCTTGAAATTTAATTTTCAAATTTTAATAGTGGGTCACCACATGCTTGTTTGACCACAAGTGTATGTGATTGGTGAAAATGATGTTGTAGTTCCTATCTTAGTAAATGCCAGCTGATCATGTTACCAAGTGCAGTTGTTTCACTTCTGGGTCAATGTTTGGAATTATTCACTTGAATGTATTTCATATAATGGCCTAGATCTTGGATTCCATACCAACCCTTAATACATAATTTGACCCAAACAGTATTGTTATATTAGCCAGATCAAAATTTTCCATTTGATTTTTCAAGCTGTTTGCAACCTGACTTTGTATTCACCTCATGTCAAATATTTCTTGAAGTGAGTTGCTCTATTCCCACATAATTCTGCCTTCTCTCTGAATCATTTCTCATACAGTGTTGACTATTAAGAAAATTTGTGTAGGAACTTTTAAAACAAAAGAATTCACACAAAAACATCTCATTGAGGCTGTTTAAGAATAATCAAACTCTTTTTGTTTAAAAAATACAACCCTATAACATTTTCCTTGTAAAGATGATTAAGTTGTAATCAGCTCCGCTGAAGTTGTAAATTTTTCTATTATGTCATTCCTTTTTGGGTAAATTTTTGTGAAATTCTTTCAGATGTTTCTATTTCTTTCTTTCATCCCTTATGTTGCTCTCTACTGGCTGTAGATGTGGGCTCATTTCGGATGTTTCTATCTCTTTCTTTCATCCATTAATTTGTTCTCTACTGGCTGTCATTGGGGCACCAAGTAAATCATTGCTGAAGTAACTTTAAGTATGCACTCTGTGGTTGTGGCAGATATCAGTTCAAGAAATACCCCATGAGATGTTAGTTATAGTGACTGTTGTAAAATTTTGAAATGAAAAAGATGCTACAAAACCCTGAAAAACAAATTTAAACCTTGCCATTGAGATGATTTCATTTATTTTTTTTGTTACAAATATGTGTGTGGGAATAAGTTAGAAAATAAAACTAGATTGCTTATCTTAATAAATTATTCCCCCTTTATTTCTAACATTGCTTCTGTGGTGTATTGAATGAGCATGTGATTTAGTTGCATTATGCTCTGGTAAACTTTAAATAATTTTAAAGGGAGGGAATTATGGCTTAAGATGAGGTCTTTACCCTTGAAGTATAAAAGATCCTTGATCTATTATTGGAAAGGTTTGTTGGAATTGTTGTGGTCTATCTTCAGCAAAACTGAGCTGATAAATTTTTTTTAACTTACATACAGAGGACAAAGTTTATTTGATTTTAAATAAATCTAATTACTTGATAATATAAATTTTGTATAAAATATTCATACTGCTCCTCAAACTTAAATGTTTAAACTTTTCAAAAGGAACTTGAGGTTTACGTTTCAAACTCTTAATTTTCACTGAGCGAAGTTTCAACTTCACATTTAACCAATCCAGATTTTATTTTAAAAAGTTGGGGGATTTTTTTTTTTTTTTTTTTTTTTTTTTTTTGGTTTGTGCCTAATCCTTGCCCCTTCCTCTGGTCTCTAGGAAGAATTTGAATACCTTCAGCGTGAGGTAAGCCGAGTTGTTGAAGGCCTCAGTTGTTTGTTACCCTGACATTTTTGACTGGCTTGTTTGTGTTTCAGATGAATGTTTATTTTACTGTTGTTGCTTCATTTCCCACTGATCACATCTCACTGATTAACAAAGTATTCAGTTGGATGGACGGCATTTATTTATTTCATTTTCTATTCAGAAGTTGACCAAAGCAGTTTTTCCCAACCCGTAGCAGAGCAGGTACTTTCCAAAAGATGATAACAACTCTTCCATCCCCAGTTATCACCCTTCCTCACCCCACTCAACCAGCCAAGATACCGTGAAAGTGATATTCTTTTTTAAGTTACAAATCTTTAAAAGTTTAATGAAAAGACAGAAATGCCACATGAAACTGATCAAACATCTTAACATGAATTCAGTTTGATAACTTCTAAAGAACTTTCAATGTTTCAGGTTGGATAACACCTATGTCATTAGTGAAAAAAAGTGACTTTGTTGTCCTGATAACTAAACAAGTAAAACATTTTAAAATATTCAATTGACACTTTTACCCTAACAACCGTTTAAATATGTAGAATTTTTAAATTAAAAAAAAAATTCAACTCTGCTGTCCGGTTCTAGATAGGTTTTAAACATGATTTTATTCATTCAATGATTTTTATGTACTTTAACTCAAATGCGAGAGTAATATAGTTATATACTAGGGTTGTGTTTCTCTGCTACTCTAAAATACTTAAAATAACAATATCCAATTACCAGCTGCAGCAAGCTACTTCATATTTGTAAATGCTGCCTAAGTTCAGTATGTGCATGTGTGGTTTGTAAATGTGCATCCAGTGTGAAGCCCTTTGTGCAAGCTCTTATTATCTACACTGACCTCTGCCCTAAATCTGCAGGTTTATTATTCCAGACTTTGCTTGCTGTCAGCAGTTCTATTTTGAACAAGTTTTTCTTGATAACATTGTATGATGTGCAATATTTGTATCTGATTAATTTATTTTTGAATATTATTGGTAAAATGTAATTCAAGGAATGTTAAAGAATTCTTTATAAAAATAAGAAAGTATTTTTAAAAAACTCATCAAGTTCCATACATTTGGTGAAGATGGACACAAAAACACAGGAGAAACTGTTCAAATAACTTCATAAAAATTTGGAAAAGTAAACACATTTGTTTGGGACCTATAATTAGTTCCCTAAAAGACATGAAGTGCCATTTGGTGAAATATTCAATATTTGTGTTTATTATTTAAATCGTAACTTCTGTCCCCTCCAATAACCTGTATTTTATTCTGTTGAACATGTAAGCAGTATAAGCCAGGCAGTCCTGTCATCAGACGTCAGACATCACTCTCAGTCCAGGAAGTGACATGTGATGAGGTTCACTTATTCAAGCAACATTTTTTTCTTATATATGCATTTTTCTGTCTTGTAATTTTTTTTAGCTAGTTATATTTCACTTTTTTCAATCTCTAGTTTCTTGTACCCGCAGATTTTTTTCTCGTTTCCTTCATTTTCTCTATAAACTGCATAATAAAAAAATGCTTGCTTTTAAAATCCAATTACATTTTACATAAGCATTAAAGTTTATTTTGGTATTGATATTTCTGAAACCCAAAATGCTACATGTTCTACAAAGTCTGGGCTTTACAGCTGACAGTGCTAGACAGGCTGATCTTGCATAAAATTTCAATTTGAAAAAAAAACCTATTTAAGGTCTAATTAGATGCAAGTCATGACATGCCTGTGAGTATCAAGAGTTTAATGATAAATTTAAATAAGCTTATTATTTCAAATCAGTGATTGTAACAACTTCCTGGTGTAGTCAGTAGGTTCAAGCAGACTGGTAAAGTGTAATTAATTTAAATCTATAGTTTTCACAGTTTTGTGGTTTGAAGATTACAGAACCTCTGTCTGGATGAGGCCATATTGATTTGATCATTTTAATGCTGCATTAAATGGGACACATGTCATGCTGAATGTTCATACTTTATTACTTGAAACATGAGCACAATCAGTACTTCTAGGCATTCACCTGTCAGCATTCTTCTCTCCACTAAATTCAAAGCTGGTATATATGTGTCAGACATTTGTTACTTAGTTTCACTGCTAGCGTGATGCCATCAAGTGTAAGCTACAGCTTAAATCTGGCTTAAATTCCCCCCCCCCAACTGCTTTCCTTCTTGCCAAGTTTTAGTACATCTATTGTTGCACACTGCTGTTGTAATATATTGTACTAGTCATTTACTCAATATAAGGTACTCATTTTACCTATACAATTAGAAATAGACAAATAATATATATTGTATTAGTCATTTACTCAATGTAAGGTATGTTTCAGTACTCATTTTACCTATACAAATAGACTAACAATATTTCTATTTTGTGACCACAATAAATGCATTGATAAATGGGAAATGATTGACTTCATTATTGGTCGTCAGTTAGATGTTAGCTAGAAAGAAGCCTCAATTCAGAAGTGACAATTACATAAAACATATGATTATAATTAATTAACTCCATATTCATAAGTTTCTTGCAATGACTATAGGTCATCAATGAAAAACTATGAGGCCAGTGAAATATGATTGAAAAGTAAGTTGCATCAATCTACCAAGCAGTTTTAGAGGCTGGTATTTCAGACATTTAAGTTTCTAACTAGCATGCTTTCTTTTCTCTCTGGCTGTAAATTAGCTTGCCAAGTGTCCTAAACGCATGCTTTTATTATTGTCCATCGGCTAGCTTTCTTGTAAGCTTGTTGGCAGACACTGAGTTCTATCAGAGGCTGTCTTCTAGATCTAGAGTCTAGTTTTCAGAACGTGTATAGATATCATGTTGGTGTAATCCCGCAAGGAAGTTATTTGTTGAGACAAGCTGCTTTTTGAAAATTAATGTTCAGTTGTTCAAAATCAAGTAGAATTTAAACTATTGCTAGTAGATTCTTTGAAATATGTTTAATATTTTTAAAAAATAACCAATCAAGGGTTTTTACAAAATTTAATGTGGGCTGTATGTCTTGATAAACACTCACTTAATGAAAACTTATTGGAGCCTCAGAAACAAGGTTAGTTTAAAATTTTGAAAAGCTGGTTTATACATCTCATAGCAATAATTCAAATCTTGATATTTTAATGGTAGTCTCTAAACTTCTTGATACCATGAGTAACATAATTAAAGATTTTTTTTTTTTCAAATCAGAATTTATTTTCCCATGATATCAAAAATACCTTTTAGCTTTGTGATAATCTTTGGTGAGATAAAAATTAAGAAAGTAAAGTTCTTTATAAAAGAATTACTTCACATCCCTAATGTGATTTAGCTTTATATTTGTTTACAAATGTCCCCAATGATAAACACGAGTGAAGTATTTAGTCCTGGTGCATGAACTGGTGTTTTATATATGTAATTTATGTCATCTGATGGTATTATAGAAATTGAATAATGTTTACAGTGTCTTAACACACTAGTACATGTAGTGGGTGCTGGCTTAGTAACAAAACATAAATAACTAATGGTTATGGTTAAGATTTTTTGAAAGCTGTTATCAGATGTAGGGAGAAAACTCTCATATATAAATACCACAATTAACAGATAATTGCTATACAAAATTTGAACAAGAAGAGCTTGTGAGGAAGTCCTATTGTGAAATATAATTGTACATGTATTAATAGCTGAGAATTAACTATGTCTCAATGGTGTTGTGGAATCAAATATAATTTAATTACAACATCCACCTCATCTTAATTGTATTATGGTCATGTTGTTTTTGGTTGTATTTCTAAAATACATGAATTGTAATTTAGTTATTACATTTGATTGATTTTATGTAGCATTGGTCTGTTTTTAAAAAGTTATGAAAGTCTTTGTACAGCTTGTGATTATTGTTAAAAAAAATTTATAATGTTTTTAGCATGTTCAATGTTTCCATGAATGTCTCTTCTTCAGTCAATATTAAAATTAAACAATTTTTCTTGTATCATCTCAGCATCCCTTTGAGGTGGGCATCATCAAACAGTTCACATTCTCCTCCACGTCTCAATGTATGAGTGTCATCACCAGGAGAATGGGAGAGAACCATCATGACATATTCTGCAAGGGGGCACCAGAGAAAATTGCTTCCCTTTGCAGGCCCGAAACTGGTAATGCTCATCCTCATAATTACATGAACTTGGCAGTGCATGAACTTTAATAAATCAATAACCTCTATAATAAAAGGTCGTTTTCTGTCCGGTTATCGATAGCGATTGGTCCCTCAAACTCCCACAGCCAATCAGAAAAATTAAATATCATTTACATATTGAACATGTTTACGCGGATGTTCAAAGCGAGTTATTTTTTGTGCAGTATTTTTTTCAAAGAGTTTATTTTGAGCGGTACGCGTTGGGATTTATAGTCAAAAACTTTGTTTTTAATGGTTATTTATAATTATAATGAATATGATTTTTGACGTGATGCTCATTTATCGCTGGTCGAGACGGCTGTTGGAGGGCGGGTAGGGGAGGTACAACGTGCCATCAAAACGATGGTGGAACGTCCTTGGACGGGCTATGTTGTTTGTATATATATATATTACTAGTGGAAAATGTTTCTATCGGTAGATATCACAATTACCTATCTCCCCTTTTTGATTCCTTCCTAATTTACCTAAAAAGTCACTTATTAAAAAGACAGCATAAAGTATTAATTCTATTTTTACCAACAATTTATATAGGCTTTAAAGAAAATAACTAGTGAGAGGGGCTACCTTTTTACACAACCTCTGGAACAGATCTATAAAATAAACGTTATTAACAAACCTGAAAATAACATCCCTTTTACACTGCGTACCACGTCCCAAATGTTTGGACCACGCAGACCACTGTAACCGGACATTAAATTTTTAAAATTTCTTATAACTCAAGAAGACTTTTTTTCAACAACTATTTCATAACATCCTGCCTTATCACAGATATCTCACCACATGTTACAAACTAAATTGAATGACTACAATAATTATGCGGTTAGATCCATTGTTGTCTGTATCTTCTCTTTTGCAAGACTTTGCCTTGTTGTTAATATAAACTCATTTACAGTGGCTCTTAATTAATTTTAACCAACATTGCTGTTCCTCAGTTCCCCCTGATTTTCATACAGTGCTACACAGCTACTCTATTCAAGGGTTCAGAGTGATTGCCCTGTCCCATCGTCCGATGGACCCTAAGATAACATGGCACCAGGTGCAGAGAATCTCCAGGTAGACATTTGTTGAGTGAGGTCATTACATTAGGTCAAGTCTACCCAACACTAAAATAACTTATTTCCTCCCCCATCCTTATACTAGTCATGAGCTAACCAGTCTTTTACACACATTGGTAATTCCATAGCAATTTAATAACAAGAGTTACATGAATTGCCGTGTCAGGAAGAGCTCAACCCCCCCACACAGAACAGGCTGAGCTCAACCCACCCACACACTACAGGCTGAGCTCAACCCACCCACACAGTACAGGCTGAGCTCAACCCATTCACACACTACAGGCTGAGCTCAACCCACCCACACACTACAGGCTGAGCTCAACCCACCCACACACTACAGGTTGAGCTCAACCCACCCACACACTACAGGCTTAGCTCAACCCACCCACACAGTACAGGCTGAGCTCAACCCACCCACACACTACAGACTTAGCTCAACCCACCCACACAGTACAGGCTGAGCTCAACACACCCACACACTACAGGCTGAGCTCAACCCATCCACCCTGCAGGAATGAACTCAGTCCATCCCCACTTCTCTAATCTACATGCAGGGAATTTGTAAGAGGAAGGGCTCTAGACCAATAATAAACACTAACAAAATTTGACAACAAATTTGCTATTTTTTTCAAAATTTGTTAACAAATGTGCTAATTTTCAAAATTTGACTACAAATGTGCTATTTTTCAAAATTTGACAATTTTGCTAATTTTTCAAAATTTGACAACAAATTTGCTATTTTTTCAAAATTTGACAACATATTTGTTATTTTTTCAACATTTCTATTGGGACTTTGATAAATAAAGAAAATTGAGGAATTTCATTTTTTAAAAAAAAACTATTGTTAATTTGCTTAATCCAGGGACAAGGTGGAGAAGGACTTGAATTTTCTGGGTTTGTTGGTGATGCAGAACCAGCTAAAGCCCCAGACAGCCCCAGTCATTCGTACTCTGAAAGATGCAGACATCAGAACCGTAATGATTACAGGTGACCTCTGGTGTATTGTTTTTGTCCTCATCTTATGTGCTGCACAAATTATTACTATCATCCTGTCCTGGCTGGTATAATGGAGTAGAAATTATTATAGTGCCATAGCTTTTTCTGAATATAATATCTATATATTGTGCATACAAAAACAAAACAAAAAAGAATGCAGACACCTACCTAGGATAACCACCTTTAACCCCCACCCTACACTTTTCAATAAAAATACACACCTTTACCCCCCCTCCCTGCTCATTTAAAAGTTCAATAATTGGGTTTCTTATGGGTAATTATATTAATTTTAAAGTACTAATTGCATTTGTGCAGACATTTTCAGAGACTCCCCTCCCTCATATGAATGTCTGAGTTTGTTAAAACATCCATTTTTTTTCTTCTTTGTTTTAGTCAGATCAAATTATCTCAAAACCCATATTCCTGAATGGCCGGGAAGACACTGCCAATTATTTTTATTTTTTTTGCCTTACTTCTGCAGGTGATATGATACAGACCGCTATCAGCGTGGCCCGCAATTGCAAAATGGTAGGGCGTCATGATCGGGTGATCTTGGTCCACGCCCACCCGCCTGATAAGGAGAATGCTGCTCGCGTCGAGTACGAGGAGGCTGAGCATTGTGGGACAAGCAACGAGGAAACGATGGACACTGAGACAGAGGTATGATTTTTGTCTTCAATTTCAATGGACATTGTCGTGAGATGAGTATTTTCTTTATCTGTCCCTATCATTTTAAATTTTTTGTTATTTTAATGGCCATCTTATTGTGGATGCCAGGGAACTTATCTTAAACATTGAACCATTGTTAAGGAAGAGAACATCCAAATGATCCAGTTTAACTTTATGGATATTTTAAATTTATTTTATCATTTTGTTTTCCTATAGTTACATTGAAAGCTTGTGAGATGTTCTACCCCGTATAAATAAATTAATGATCTTATAGTAAGGACACTACTTAAATGAGCATAACTTTGATACACATTCTTCTATTATAAATTATTTCTCCCTTTAGAGCCAACTTTCATTTTAGCTGTCACATGTCAATTTTCTTTTATTCATAATCATATAGGAGTAAAATTCTTCTACTTACCTGTCCTCACACGTCATTTTTTGGTATACATTTTGGTATCCCAATAAATGTGTGTATAATTTCTCAATCCTGACTCTTATCCTGTGTTGATTGAGGTTTTCTCTTGTGACTCAAACATTGGATTGAATGGAATTACAGCTTCATTAATGGATATTATGATTGACATTAGAATTTCCCATACTCAATGCTAACTATCCGGTTTAATAAAACTCCTTAATATCAAGGGGGATTTTTGTTTAGAAGTATACAAAAGTAGTTCTTTTAAAAAGTCTTCATTCTAGTTAAATCTTTTTACCATGTAAAACAGATCTGAAATTCCTATAAATGTCAGTAATGTTATGATATTGGTTGAATCTGTAACTAACTTCTCAGCTAACTTGATAGCTAAAATTTTGTTCGGAGTTTAGACTCAAGCTGATTTTTAATCAACAAAATTGTGTGCATCACTCTAAAATATTTTAATGAAATAAATACATTAATCTTTTTAAATGTCAAGTACTGATAACATTAGTGAAGATTATTTTCGTAGACATACAACTGGACTTCTCTCACATTTCTATGGCATCCCAAATTTAAAACACCAAAAAGAAAAAAAACAAACATCTGATTTACAATTATGATACCAGAATTCATTTTTGCCTTATTGACATGAAATTAATGTTACCCATGACATCTTTTATACTACCTGAAATAAAGGTAAAATTATTTTTCTAACATTTGGACCAGAATTATATGGGAACTTTATTTTAGAAGGCCTCCTTACATGATACATAAAATTTAAATTTAACTATATCCCTACATGATTGTAAAAGCCTTTTTGGAAATTCTAAAGTATTTTTCCATTCACTAAAGCCTTGGAGGGGGGGGTGACTCTGGTGAACTCTATAAGTCTTATAATTCCTCTTCACCTGTGCATGCATAATGGTTAATGGAGTCATTTAGCATAAAATAGTTTGTTTTTAAGTAATAATGGAGTAATTTTACATAAAATACTTTGGTAATGTAACAGATTAAAGTGTCCATTCATTGTCACATCTTCAAAAGTCATTTGATAATAAAAGAAGAAGAATTTTTAACTTACCATGACAGTTGCAAAACATAGATAATAGATATTTAATGCAAAATAAAAATAAAAATCCACATTAAAAAAATTAAAATCAATATTTCAACCAAAAAACAAAACAAAAAAAA
>MUZC01000300.1:502156-525736 GCA_002072015.1 Radix auricularia | reverse complement strand
AATTCCTTCGGTAACTTGATGCTAATAGGACTAACCAACAACAATGGTGTGGGAGATTGAGAGTGGGGGTGGGTAAACTGTCTGTAGTCTGTTATATTATATATTTTAAAATCTGGGGAGCCTTGTTTACAGTAAGCAGCCTATGATTTTGGTATCGTCCCATCACTAGCGTTAATAAATGATAATGTTCATGCACGTGTTTTTGGAGTTTTTTTTAACACAACAGCATTGCCGTTATTTGTTTGATGAAGCTATCGGCATGCTATAAAATTGTACATACATGTTTGCTAACAACAAAAGGTATATGTGCACCAACTGACAGCAGAAATTTACAAATTTAAAATAAAAACCAACGTCGATTATCGATAAAAACTAAGAATTTCAAAAGCCGGCGATTGCCATAGTACCAGAAGCAACACAGCGCTGAGAGCAAAACGCAAGTGGGCTGTGACGTCACCAGCAGACCCTGGTGAGGCAGAAACTTGGTCCCTTCCCTTGGTTATAAAAAAATCATAGCTAACATTTTCAAAAGCTGGCGATTGGTCATGGGGATCGAGATAACCAATGTTAAGTGGCAAATTTGACCCTTTTTTGTGCTCGTGTTATGAGGTTTCGGCGACTTAAAAAAATCGAATTAAACGACGAGAAAATGCTAAGACAAAGAGAGAATTTGGCGGTTCCAATAAAAAACGTCGACATAATAG
This sequence comes from Radix auricularia, assembly GCA_002072015.1. Lineage (NCBI taxonomy): Eukaryota > Metazoa > Mollusca > Gastropoda > Lymnaeidae > Radix > Radix auricularia. The sequence goes on along the minus strand of MUZC01000300.1, from coordinate 525,032 downwards.
GGTGGTCGAGCTAACCGAGCTCGAGGTAAGTGGGTTCGACTGTATATATATATTTACAAGTATTTAATATATATATATAAAATACAGGCATTTTTTGGAATGCATTGAGAAATAAGATGAAAGGTTTGGAATTGTCGCTTTTATTACCTAGGCTGGTTAGTTTTCAATTTTTAGTGATTGAATTAAGGCTATTAAATTTAATCAATAACTTTTGAAAAACTAACTATTAATTAATTGTTAATTTCTATTAAAACCAAAAATTAAATTTATGATGTCATAAGTAACACTTATTAAACGTTCTTGTTGAAAATCTAAAGAACACTGGAATATCTCCTTTATATGTCATCTTTTAACCAACATTATTTGGTTCAAGTGATGAGCGGGTCCGATTGACAATATAACCAGCCGAGCTGAACAATCATTCACATTGAACTGAGGTAACTGGTATGCACAAAACAGTCTTGGCAAGGTATGACACTATCCGATATCAGTGTTCATTAGATCTCCAATATTGTAGAGGGTTAATTGATTCAGGAACTTACATCTCCATTTTGTAACGCAGTAATTCATCAGAAGAGCTGTAGTCATTTTCTGTCTCTGAGTCAGACTCTGTTACTGCCATTAGCTTAATATGCTTTTCATTTCGTTTGACAAGAAGGCGAAGTGTGAGAACCATGGTAGGTAAACTTATCAACATTTTGAACATTCCCGTAATCATCAGGAAATTTATTATTTATCAGCCCCTCTTTTAAAAAAAAATTTTTTTTACTTTTTGACTTCAAAAAAATTTGAAGGTGATGGGTCAATTAATTGTTAAAAAATAATTTAAATGTTGAAATTTTTAACGATTAATGGAGAAATTAATCATTAATTTTCACAGCCCTCAATTCAATGTTTCCGTAGTAATGTCAAAAGAATGTTTGACAACCAGCAATCAAAACAAATTACAGTTTTTACACAGTAAATGTGGTAAAAGCAAATCAGGAACAAAGGTCGAAGCAAAGTAGATATATTTTAGTTGTTGCTTCTGACACTTTTAGATGATGACTTGTCAAGTTCTGGCTAAAGTTATCAAGTTTTTATACAAAAGCTTGACAACTTTTACTACAAACCAATCGTTTTCTCTTCTGTTTAAAAAAAATGTATATATTCTCTTGTGCTCTCTCATCCTCAAGGGTGAGTTTAACCATGGAAGACTATTAGCTGTACATCAGCCCACGTGGTGTTGAGCTCTTGTAATAAAGAACTCTGACTTGTTCATTTCAACATCTACAAGGCTAATTTAGATCACATCTTACAATTACCATCATTGTTGACAAATCTTCAATAAATACAGATTAATCATAATATAATTAGAACCCTAATTGTACTGTATTTCATATCCCCCTCCCAGTAATATTTATGATTGGAGCATCACATGCCCTTCCCCCCCCCCACCCCACACACTCTGCATTCACACCTGCCTACCTGGAAAATAAGGGTTCAATTAATTATCTAATTTTCATGCTCTTCACCTTTAGTTTCCTTTCAGCTAGAACATTAACCCTCATTTAAGACTACAACTTTATACAGTCTCTTGCCAGCTCTTACCTATTCTCTCTGCTGCATTCCACACACCTTTGTCTTTTTGGATCTTCCTCTTGGCCATTTGCCCTTTGGGTTTCATAACTCGCACGTCATCAAGTATAAAGTGTTCACTGGCTTTTAAACATGTAGGTTATATAAGATTAAGCTTTGAATTCAATTTATAAAAACATACTTTTTAAAAACCGTGCTTGTTAACACTTATTGAAATAGATATTTAAGTTGTTGTTTTTTTAAAATTAATTAATAAATGTCTATACTAGTATGCTGAGTTAAAAAAATTTTTTTTACTAAGCCTAGCTATTAAATGTTATTTGGTATCAGTTCATCAATCCATAGTTTATTGTTAACCTCTGAGCTGCACACAAAATATCTTCTCAATTGAATTATTAGAACAGTGGTTCTTAACCTTGTAGGAGTTTCATATGACCATTCACCGAACTCTTCTTAATGATGGCCAAGCCGGCCGTGTTGGCACGAATCATATGTCGGGCGTGTGTCTTAACCTCCACCCAACTCTTGAGACTGACTCACCCAACTTCTGGGGTTTGATTGTAACCAGGTTAAGAACCACTGTGCTAAACAATGTAAGCCAGTCCTCCTCCTGGTAATTTTGTTGTAACTCACTGTGGTCCATGGTAACTAAATAAGTCTCCCCCCTCACAGCACTGGCCAGTGTTGGAAGAGGCCAACTATGCGGCATCAGAAACGTGTACATCTCTCGGAAAGGTTTGTAAGCTCCACGGGGCAACCCTCCGGACTTCCTGACCTCACAACTTTCACTTTTATTTTTGGTAACATTCTAAAACCATCATTTTTATATAACGACATATAACATCTATATCACTTATGGCACCTGACAGATTGCTTCAAAAAACATTTATTTTGTTTTCCTAACAAGATTTTTAGAGTAGTTGCTCATAGAGCTGTATTAACCCATTGTCCCCTCTGTTCATACAAACCCTTTCATTGTTTAATCAGCTGTTGATTGTTTCATTAGGATTCTTTAACTGGACATAATACAGAAAACATGGATCAGACCCCATGGATAATAATATATTCTAGTATCTGCTATTCAAGCTGTAACATCTGTCTTAATATTTTATTGATAAACACAAGCACGCCATTTTACTAAATGCATTTTTACTTTAATGGCAACATTTTAGCAATCAAATGGTGTCAACTTTGGGGAACACAAGTATTTAATTTAAATAATTAAATATTTATTTAATTTTTAAAATAGTTTAAAGATGAGAGTTTATTAGTTATTTATAAGGAGTAAGATGGTTGTTTTAGAAAAATATTTTATTAGGGAAAACAATAATAAAAAATATTTATGTATCATGAAATTGATTTTTTAAATTATGTTTTTAAACTTGAGGTTTATTTTGTTTAAAGATACCTGGTTTCCATTTGATGGCCTACATCTGTAAGATTTATACGGACAACAACTACTCAGATACCACTCTGTTCTTGTTTGGGCACTTTTTTAATTTGTTTGGTTATAAAGAATAGTGAAAAAACCATTCTAAACACTATTTTAAAAAAGCTTAGTTTCAATTTGATTGCTCAGTCCTAAACATATATCAACTAAGTCACAGCGGTGCCGTGAGCATTATTTGCCTTCTAGAGCTTCTTCTTTTCAAGATTCCTAACAATTTTACAACAAACTTTTGAATTAAAATAATATTTGCCTGTAGATAACCCACAGCTGAGGTGACTCTGGTATTTAAACGTCTGCTCTTTTTAATAGTCTTTATTAATATTATTTTTTAAAAGAAATTTTTACCTGCCTTTTAAGTTCATTACAGCCTAGATAGTTGTTTTTTCCATGAACAAATTGTAATGCAACTAATTAGCCTTCAAGACTTGAAGTTTATTTTTATTAGAATTTTTAAACTTGTTATTATGTAAACAAAAGTTGTGTAAAAAGTGAACACTAATTCTCTCATCTTTCTAAATGATTAGCTTTATGTTTGAGCTGTAATTTAGATATGCTAAAATACACAGTAACTACACTGGGTCGTCTTAACTTTTGTAAGTGGTCAAAGATGCTCAAAGTTTAAGGTTCTTATATTTTCATTCAAACTATTCTCCTCCGGTTGGTAGGCCTGATTGTAATTCTAATAAACAACTTTTTGTTTAATGACAAAGTACATTGGTGTTGTGTATAATTTTACTAGACCAGATGACTAGAGTTGTCCTCCTCAAGACACAGATGAGATTTATTTGTAATGATTATTTATTTAAAAAATGTGATGAGCATAAACATCAATTAGACAAACAAATATTTTGTAATTTTGTTCAGGGATAATTTTTTATTTTATTTTGAAAATGTGTTTTTATAAATGACATGACTTCAACAGACTTTGTTTCTTCAAAAATGACTCAGCTTCCTAAATTTCATTTTATTGTTTAATTTCTCTCTGTCAATATAGACGTAATCTCTAACTTTTGTTTATGTTTGTTTTACATTAGAAAATGCAATATGTGTGGTTTTGATGTTTCTCCTCATGCCCTTATAAAAAAAGTTACAATACTTATCATAATAGCAAATACTGGTGCAAAGATTAGTCTCTGCCACAATTCCACCAAACTAATTTACCGTTTAACTGAGACACATTTTTGTGGTTAAATTTTTAATTGACTTTGTGCCACTTTCTTTCTTTTTTTCCCCCCAGAAATATACAAGAATCCACATTGGTGAAATACCCAGCAGAAAACACCTGGCCATAAATGGGAGGTCATTCGGAGTCATCTCAACCCACTTCCCAGAACTGTTACCTAAGGCATGACTTATGACTTATCTGTATCTTTGATTTTCAAATAACATCATACTTAATTACAAGAGAGAAAACAAAAAAAATAGTTTCACATTGAAGTTTCATGTTCTTGTTTTAAATTTCAATTTGTTTGAATATTTTCTCTTGATAACAGTTTGAGTGTTTATTTAACAGGAAATATTAATTTTTACAATATTGTCCCTCCACATATTTTTAGATTTGCGTACAGGGCACAATATTTGCACGCATGTCCCCAGATCAGAAATGTCAGCTGATTGAAAACCTTCAGGCTTTAGAGTAAGTGTTTAGAAGCTGGCTATGCAAAAATATATCTTTGAGAATTTAGTGTTTTACAGAATTATGTGTTAATATTTTTTGTATAAGCCAAGGCTTCCAGTGGGGATCTTATGAAGTCTCAGACATAATCTAGGTCAGTCTGATGTAGCACATGAACCACTGAATAGTAAATGATTTTTACATGTTTTAAGATAAATTTTTAATATTGATGTGATATAATTCATGAAGGCCATAAGGCCATGTGTAAGGATCATATTTTGCTAGAATCAGTTGTTACTATTCCACTGCATCCCACATACACAACTATTGCATACAACTATTACTTAAACTTGTTCTAGTTACACTGTGGGAATGTGTGGGGATGGAGCCAATGATTGTGAGGTAAGACTTTATTCAATTTAGTTCAAAGAAAATCTTGTAATATTCATAAATTACTTATTTTTTAAAATTTACTTATTGATTTTTTTTTACTCACACCTTTATTGATTACTGAACAGATTAAATAATTTTTAAAATCTGTAACAAAGGATTTCATTGGATAATGCCTTAACTCTGTTCTTGTCATGTGTCATTCAAAAGAATAATTTGTTTTGTGTACCCACCATCAATGACCACGTCTAAGTGTGTCACCAATAATTAGTGGTTGCTGGGTATGTTATGATCTGATCAAGCTGTCTCTCCCCCCTCTCCCCAGGCCCTGAAGGCTGCACATGCTGGCATCTCTCTGTCTGAGGCAGAGGCCTCTGTTGCTGCTCCATTCACATCCAGCGTCAACAACATTGAATGTGTGGTGACAGCCATGAGGTGGGTATTTATAAATATGTCAACAACATTGAATGTGTGGTGACAGCCATGAGGTGGGTATTTATAAATATGTCAACAACATTGAATGTGTGGTGACGGCCGTGAGGTGGGTATTTATAAATATGTCAACAACATTGAATATGTGGTGACGGCCATGAGGTGGGTATTTATAAATATGTCAACAACATTGAATGTGTGGTGACGGCCGTGAGGTGGGTATTTATAAACTTGACTCAAGTATTGCCAAGTAAGTTTTCAGTCACCATCTTACCGACCTAGTAAAACTCTAACAATAATATATTTTAAATAACTAAGTTCTCAATGCTAAAAATTAGAGAAGATATAAATTTGAAACAAATCCTAAATTCAATTTAAAAAATCAAACAATAAACCTTCAATTTTCCCCCACCATGTGTGTACAAAGCATTCAAAATTTTTACATGAGTTTATCATTAATTTTTTTATTATAAATAATTGATTATTTTATTGATGGATATAAAACAATATTATTTCAAGAAATAAAATGGAGAACCTGTTAATTTGGAATGAATTTTTATGATGCATTTGATAAATACCTGTGTTTTAGAACATTCTGCTATTTAGCCACAAGTAAAATTCAATTCATCACTTATAGTTGGCCTGTGCTGGATTAATTCAGTATGTGACTGCTAGTTAAATAAGAATCATCTTAGAGTTAGTGGACATTGTATTTCAGAGAGGGCAGAGCTGCTTTGGTCACCTCTTTTGGTTGTTTCAAGTACATGGCTTTGTACAGCTTCATTCAGTTCATCTCTGTCCTGATACTATACACAGTAAGTTCAACTGTTACTTTACATTCAACGGAAACACTCATGATGATAAAGTGTCATGTTATAATGACTATGCTGTGTCAGTCAATTTTTCCAAGAATGACCTTCTAGAAATAAATCAAAGAAGTTAAAATTTAACATGCGTGCATTACTTATTATAATTTAATGTTTTAAGCCTCAGCTTGGCCTTCCCTCCCCATATGCTCTGGTCAGAACACAGATGATGTAATTGGACGATGAATCTCTTTTGTGTTTCAAACTTATCATCAGGCCAAACTATTTTGGCTGCTGAGCCTCTTAGAAAATGCATTTTAAAATATTGAGACTCTACGTTAAGTTTGTCAACTACTTAATCCTTAAGTTAGTATCTCTTTTGTTTGTGAACATCTTTTTTTGAATTTATTAGTATCAATATTTGTTTTATTATTTTAGTGTAACACAAGCTGAGTAAATATTCAACAGTTGATTTTAGTAACTAAAATGTAACATTTTAAGAAAAAATTACAAGTAATATATTTATCATTTCAAATTTTTTAAATTTAAATTTTTCCAAGTATGTATTGATGGTATCTTTCTCATGTTAAAGTCATTGGTCAACAGTTAATGTTTTTTTTTTAGTGTTAGCTCTCTTCAAGCCCTACCAAATGTTTGACCATTGTTAACCCCCCCCCCTGCCTTTCAGTACCGGACCAACCTGTCTGACTTGGAGTTCCTGTACATTGACTTGATCATCACCACGTCCATAGCTGTGCTCAGTAAGCCTTGTGTCTTGACAGAGATCTTGTCTCATCTAATTATTTTTTATGTCTTATTTGTGTCTTGACAGCTTGACAGAGATCTTGTCTCATCTAATTATTTTTTATGTCTTATTTGTGTCTTGACAGAGATCTTGTCTCATCTAATTATTTTTTTATGTCTTATTTGTGTCTTGACAGAGATCTTGTCTCATCTAATTATTTTTTATGTCTTATTTGTGTCTTGACAGAGATCTTGTCTCATCTAATTATTTTTTATGTCTCATTTGTGTCTTGACAGAGATCTTGTCTCATCTAATTATTTTTTATGTCTTATTTGTGTCTTGACAGAGATCTTGTCTCATCTAATTATTTTTTATGTCTTATTTGTGTCTTGACAGAGATCTTGTCTCATCTAACTATTTTTTTATGTCTTATTTGCGTCTTGACAGGGATCTTGTCTCATCTAATTATTCATCTAAAAATTCTTCGTTTCATTTTTTGTTAATTTTTTGAAAAAAAATGTTTGTGCATTTTAAAAAAAATTAGATAAATATTTTTATTTTACATGTTAACTGTTATTTTATGCTGACAATGGGCAACACATCATGTTAACTGTTATTTTATGTTGACAGTGGGCAACACACCATGTTAACTGTTATTTTATGTTGACAATGGGCAACACACCATGTTAACTGTAATTTTATGTTGACAGTGGGTATCACACTATGTTAACTTATTTTATGTTGACAGTGGGAAACACACCATGTTAACTGTTATTTTATGTTGACAGTGGGCAACACACTATGTTAACTTATTTTATGTTGACAGTGGGCAACACACTATGTTAACTGTTATTTTATGTTGTCAGTGGGCAACACACCATGTTAACTGTAATTTTATGTTGACAGTGGGCAACACACTATGTTAACTGTAATTTTATGTTGTCAGTGGGCAACACACCATGTTAACTTATTTTATGTTGACAGTGGGCAACACACCTGCGTATCAGAAGCTTGTGAAGAAGAAACCGCCAGGAAGTCTGGTGAAGCTGTCCAACCTTGTGTCCATCATGTCCCAAGTTGTTATAGTTGCCCTGTTCCAGATAGGAGCATCCTTCTACCTGATATACATGATGTGAGTCATGATGGGCTTAAGGATAGGTCATTCATCAAGTCTGCTCATTTTTTTGTCAGCCAATTGTTCTTTTAGCAATCAATGTCATTTTACCATTACACATACATTGTAGAAATATTACATAAGATTTTTTAAATTATTGAGTATGTTGAGCTAATAGTGTTTTATTTTAAGTTTAAATATTTTTAACCCTACCATGCCTCATGCCCTGAATCTAAATTTTTCATATGCCTTGGTTCCTGGGCATAAAAGAGAGAAAAAAAGAACATGCTGTAGAAAAATTTAATTACACGCAAAGAAGTCCTTGGAATAGGATAAAATTTGATAAATTGTAGTAAATAAGCTTATCTTTCATCTAGTGTCAAAAATTTCACCTGTGTCCTGATCCACTTAGCAGAAATAATATTGTTTCACATCACATGGATTGTCTGTACAAAACACTCTAGGATTTGGCTTGTTGTATCTGAGGTGCTTTCCCATACACACTACACATCCCAACACACAACACAACTATAAGTAGGTAAATGTCATGCAAACAGGGTATGCATCAGATTGATAAGACATCACAAAACAACCAAAGTTTCGGCAAAGAGCCTTCTTCAACTAACAAAGAGACAAAAACAAATGAAACCAAAAGAATGAAATTAGAACTTAGGTGCAGTGAAAAACCAAGCCAAAAAAGAGCAATATACTTATCTATTAGCCTGATTTCAGCCTCACCCATCTTTAAGCCTGATTTAAGCCTCACCCATCTATAAGCCCGATTTCAGCCTCAGCCATCTATAAGCCTGATTTCAGCCTCACCCATCTATAAGCCTGATTTCAGCCTCACCCATCTATAAGCCTGATTTCAGCCTCACCCATCTATAAACCTGATTTCAGCCTCACCCATCTATAAGCCTGATTTCAGCCTCACCCATCTATAAGCCTGATTTCAGCCTCACCCATCTATAAGCCTGATTTCAGCCTCAACCATCTATAAGCCTGATTTCAGCCTCACCCATCTATAAGCCTGATTTCAGCCTCACCCATCTATAAGCCTGATTTCAGCCTCAATTTCAGCCTCACCCATCTATAAGCCTGATTTCAGCCTCACCCATCTATAAGCCTGATTTCAGCCTCACCCATCTATAAGCCTGATTGCAGCCTCATCCATATTTTAATTGTAACATGATTATGATTAGTTCTAACAAAGTGTGTTACTTGACCTAGAAACGTATTATTTAAAAATTATGACTTAAATTCTGAAAAAATTCAAAGAATATAACAAATAAACCTAGTTCAACTTACTGTCAAGTGCATGCTTCATCAGAAACTCATTTTACATTGAACCTTCAATAATTTTTAACAAACACAAACAAATAAAATAAAAAAAACATGGTGGCAGCATTGGCTCATATTTAGGTTACATTTGGTTGTATTTCTTTTTAGTTTCTGACTCATTTTTGTCTTGAAACTAGCAAAATACCAAATAACACTGACAGCAGCATAGGTGGAAAAATATTAAATTACTAACAAAAATAGGATGGTGGTCTCTTAGAGTTAAACAGGTGTTGTTTTAGAAAATATCTTATTGAGTTTTTTTTTTATTTCTGTCATTATGGGAACAATTTAAACATTTGTAAAACTCTTTCTGAGAGTCACCTATTGCAGCATTGAAGTGGCTAAAATTAGAACAGCCAGTTGGTCACCAAGACCCTGGTCAGTTAAGTTATAACACAATTTTTACTGCATTTGCGTTTTAGAGCTTATAACTTGTATTTTTGTTTTTTTAATATTTAGGGACAAACACCCAGATTCCTTCAGTGATGAGGGCCATAAAGGCAATCACTCGGGCAACCACAGCAGCAACATTGTGTCCGAAAACAGCCCGGAAGAAGCTAAATCATGGGAGAGCACCACCATCTTCCTTGTCTCGTCTTTCATGTACATTGCTGTGGCCTTCACCTTCTCCAAAGGTCCACCTTTCCGCAAACCCATATATACAAATGGTAAAGTTTTCAGTTACATTTAAGTTAATATTTAGCTTTAAAGTTGTTTTTTATTTTTATGAAGACATTATCATTAATTTTAATTTCCTTTTTTTGAAAACTGATCTTTGAAGGCAAGATAAAAACAATAATCCTTAATTATTTTCACCACCTAAGAACATTACCAGCGTAGTTCCATTCAAGTCAATAGGAAAACTTCACAAATAAATTACAATAAAATGTTTATCATTTTAACTCTTAAAGTCGCAAAGCATTGTAATGCGTCTCTTCGCGCTATCCGTAAAGCGTCGTAGTGCATCCCTAGATACCACTCTCGTTAGAAATGAGATCTTGGAAAGTAAAAGCTCTTCAATGCTTGAAAAATGATGTATTCGACTTCCAGCAATGGCGGCCGTTGCCCGCGCTAGTGTTATCGCTGGATTGGTGATGTTTTTTGGTAGTTTTAACTTTTTTTTTTCAAAGATACGTTTTTGCTATACTTCATTACTAAAATAATAGTACTAAATTACAGGTAAATATTGTTTTAAACTCAGTACGGTCTTTTGGATGCATAAAATAACCATTCTTAGCCTAAAAAATGAAGTCAGTATGGCAATAGTATTATAAATGGATTTTTGGCAAATTTTTTGATTTCATAACCGGTTGATAGTAATTTGGGAAATCCTTACAGGACTGAGGCGGACGTTTATTGAAAACCCTTATGCGACTTTAAGAGTTAATAAATGCTAAATCCTACACTGATCTGGTAAACAAAAATAAGCAAATTTTGAATGTTCATTGAATTCCCTCAAATAGTTTTGTGGTAAAGAAATTTTAAACCAAGGCATGCAGTTCAGAGCATCAGTAAAGTTCTCCACCATAAAACAATGTAATTGGTCCAGAATTTACACTCTTTCCATGCAATAATCTTAAGAGTTAGTGAAAGACGCCTGAGATGACTAGGACATGTAAAGAGAATGAGCCCCGGCTTATATGGAGAACTGGCATCGGGAAAGAGGAAGACAGGTCGCCCACGTCTGCGATTTAAAGATGTCTGCCAAAGGGACATGAAAGGAGCCAGGATATACACAAGCCGCTAGGTAGTGTAAGGCAGAAGACCGATCTAGGTGGCGCTCAGTTGTAAAGTTAGGCGTCATAGTAGCCAAGGAGCGAAGGATGTAGGAGGCTACTGACAGAAGAGCTAGGAGAAAGGCCACAACATTAGGAAGCACAGAATGTGTAAAAGCTGTGGTAAAGACTGTCACTCAAGGATAAGACTGCACAGCCACACGAAGAAATACACCGGAGACCAACTGTGATGCACCATCGTCTTGTGAGATGGAAGGGTGCCGACTTAATCTTAAGAGAGCAATGGTTACATATCTACCAACAGAATGTTGTTGTTTGAAAGTTATCATAAGTTATCTCATCATTAGGCTGACAAGTTTCTTGGTGCTCCTCTATTTCAGTTTTGTACCTGTTGACCCTGATCATCCTGTTTGGATTCTCAACCTTCCTGCTGCTAAGCCCCTTGCAACCTATCACAGAGTTCATGGTGGTAAGTTGAAATCATTGTAATACAAGGGCCTATCCTATCACATAGTTCATGGTGGTAAGTTGAAATCATTGTAATACAAGGGCCTATCCTATCACATAGTTCATGGTGGTAAGTTGAAATCATTGTAATACAAGGTCCTATCACAGAGTTCATGGTGGTAAGTTGAAATCATTGTAATACAATGGCCTATCACAGAGTTCATGGTGGGTAGTTGAAATCATTGTAATACAATGGCCTATCACAGAGTTCATGGTGGTAAGTTGAAATCATTGTAATACAAGGGCCTATCCTATCACAGAGTTCATGTCATGGTGGTAAGTTGAAATCATTGTAATACAAGGGCCTATCCTATCACAGAGTTCATGGTGGTAAGTTGAAATCATTGTAATACAATGGCCTATCCTATCACAGAGTTCATGGTGGTAAGTTGAAATCATTGTAATACAAGGGCCTATCCTATCACATAGTTCATGGTGGTAAGTTGAAATCATTGTAATACAAGGGCCTATCACAGAGTTCATGGTGGTAAGTTGAAATCATTGTAATACAAGGTCCTATCACAGAGTTCATGGTGGTAAGTTGAAATCATTGTAAATACTATATGTTGTAAACCAGTCAGAGAGATAATGCAATTAAATAAAAGAGTGTCAAGACTCAAAAAATGAAAAAAAGAAGTAAGAATTATTTTCAAAGGCGTTTTTGGCCACAACACCACTTGAGAATGAGTTGAATTTATAATCTATAGGAACTCTAAATGTTACCAAAAAAATTTAATAAACAACAGTCCCCTAAAGATCTGCCCCTGTGGCAACCAGTGTCTACATGCACATAGGACAAGGAAGTAACTTCAAATATTTCATTTTTCTATTCCTCAGATGAAACCACTTGAAAATACCCTGATGGAGTTTCGACTTGTTCTCTTTGGCATAGCCATTGGTTTTATGGTCATTTCCTGTCTCATTGAGGTGAGCAGAAGTGTGTTGTTTTTTGATAAGTGTCACTTCAGTGTCTTGGCATTGCTATGGTGACATGACATCAGTGTCTTGGCATTGCTGTGGTGACATGACATCAGTGTCTTGGCATTGCTGTGTTGACATGACATAAGTGTCTTGGTATTGCTGTGGTGACATGACATAAGTGTCTTAGCATTGCTATGGTGACATGACATCAGTGTCTTGGCATTGCTGTGGTGACATGACATAAGTGTCTTGGCATTGCTATGGCGACATGACATCAGTGTCTTGGCATTGCTGTGGTCACATGACATCACCATAGTGTTAAAGAGTCTACATCAATTCATTCCTTGTTTTAAGCCCAGTCAATGTCAAGTGTTTTTTTAAACTGCAAGAGGAGAATGATATTTCTAGTTGTCTTTTATCTGGTGGCTGAGTGGCATGTGAGCATGGATTTGTTCCCAGGACCAAAGGTGTCCCTGAGTCCACCCAGCTCCGAATGGGTACCCAACATTAGCTAGGGAAATAAAGGCGTTTGAGCATTGTGTTGAACCGTTATCATTGTGGCTCATGAACGCTGCATCACTTGCCCAAAAGACAGGCATTGTCTGTGGACATAAAAATCTACTGTTTAGAAGGACCGTCTGTATAGACAAGACAAGGACACACTGATGCTGATTTACTTGTCATTCTGAAGCTGATCCACCTTGCAGAGAAACAAAACTATGAATTATTTAAACACCTTTTCAGCACTGATGTGATGACTGGAAGAGAATGAGATGTAAAAATACCCTGTATTTTTGTTGTACTGGGAGACTGTATGATAGTTTGTCACCTCTTTCTTTATATCATTGATTTATCATTCATTACTTAGCTCTTAATCTTATCTCTTTTAGGAAAATTCAGCTTTTATCTCCCCCAACCTCTTTTTTTTTCCCTGTCATCCCTTAAAATTTTTTTAGAGTACATAAATGTCTCCTGATAGCAGGGTTCATGTTCTCATTGGTTATTGAATGTCTCCCAACAGTGGTTAGTGGTGGACAGTGGCTGGCTCAAGTGCTGGTACAAAGCTATGGCAAGACTGAGGAAGGCCCAACCCAGCAAGTACAAGACAATACAGATGGAAATCAAGGCTTCTGATTGGCCGTCTCTGGATCACCCAATCTACCCAGCAGCTGATGGCATCACAGAGATTGAAATAGAGGCCAGTGGACATTAGTTCATACTAAAGGCATATGTTTTTTTTTAAAATATAAAATACATTATCGCAAATTAGGAGATCATTTTGTCAATTGTTGAAGTTATACTCTCTGACAGACCTATAAGTATAATTTGATGTAAATAACAAATGTTTTAAGTGATCAACACTTTCTGCTCAAAAGCTCCCTGTTATTTTCTTTTGTTTCTTTCATTGGTTAAATACCCACAATGTGGTGTACATTTACTTGAGGACTTATAAAACGTCCTTAAATGTAATCCAAACAAATGTAGATGGAGTTACATTTTTATGCATTTTTAATGTTGTGATTATCAATGTCTCCTGGGGTAGGATGAGAAAACCAATGAGTCATTCCTGGCATGTCATTATCCCTTATTTGTAGTTGAAGAGCCCACATTTCAATGTTCATGTACATATTTATTTGGATGTACATATTTGATGTGCTGAATGTAACTCAGCATCTCTCACTCAGTGAAAATAATGGTGGTATTTCCACGAAGCTTGGAAGGAAACCACTACAAGTTAGTGATGTGCTTCTTATCATGTAAATAAGACGTAATAAGATTAAATATAAACTGGGATCTAATAAGATTAAATATTAACTGAGCTGTAATAAGATTAAATATAAACTGGGGTCTAATAAGATTAAATATTAACTGGTCCGTAGTGAGATTAAATATAAATTGGTGTCTAATAAGATTAAATATTAACTGGGCTGTAATAAGATTAAATATAAACTGGGATCTAATAAGATTAAATATTAACTGGGCTGTAATAAGATTAAATATAAATTGGTGTCTAATAAGATTAAATATTAACTGGGCTGTAATCAGATTTAATATAAACTGGGATCTAATAAGATTAAATACTAACTGGGCTGTAATAAAATTAAATATAAACTGAGATCTATTAAGATTAAATATTAACTGGGCCGTAATAAGATTAAATATTAACTGGGCTGTAATAAGATTAAATATTAACTGGGCTGTAATCAAATTTAATATAAACTAGGATCTAATAAGATTAAATACTAACTGGGCCGTAATAAGATTAAATATTAACTGGGATCTAATAAGATTAAATATAAAATTGGATCTATTAAGATTAAATATTAACTGGACCGTAGTAAGATTAATTATAAACTGGGACTTAGGGAACCATATGAGACATAGTAAGTACCAACCACCACCACTTCATATTACCAATAAATTAAGGAAATGGAATTTGATTTTTTCAGATCTCATTTTATCATGATTTCCTCTCCACCAAACAATTTATAAGGGACTGTTTTGATAGAATCCTCCCCTCATTTAACAGAGACCTTGTGATTGTGTTCTTCTGATCAATGATCAACCTGTTTTGTAAATGAAAAATCTGTAATTGCAATATCAATAAACGCATTTCTAGCATGTTTTGGCAATATAAGTGTTCTAGAATTAATTAACCTTGTACATAAATATAAAAGCTTTTGGCTTGATATTATTTGGTTTGAATGTACTCAGCAATTTGGTGTGTAAATTTTTTTACATTCCAATATGCCTTGTCCTTTTGGGTTACTGTTATGTATCCAAAAAAAGTATAAGAATAATTACAAATTTTATCTGAGGTAATTTTATCTTTGTAATTTGTAGAAATTAAAGTCCTCCAGTCTATTGACATGTTAAACTGAAATTGTCTAGTCCATTGACATGTCAACATTTGGAAAGTAAAAAAATGAACAAATTAGTCTTATAAATGCATTTATTTTCCTCAATGTGTATATTTTCAAAGTTCAGTTTTAAAAAACATTGTATAAAATTATTTTTCACAGTTTCCAAATCTAGTGAACAAAGTTTGTTTATAGTTTCAACATTGGGAATCAATTTATGAATTCCCAAACCACAAACAAGTACGCTGTCACATATTCTTGGTGCTAAACATTTGAAGAACCTCTAGCCAAGCAGGAATATCATCTGTCTGCATAAGTAATGCAATGTATGCATATTTTAGTATTTTTTTTCCTAATAAGGTTAATTAAAGATAGTTTTAAAACAATGCAATGTGTTTTTAATTCTAAATTCCAACAAGGTTTTTAGTGGTGTCAGTACTGCATATGCCAGCTTGTTGCTGGTCCATGCAATTTAAGATGAAATGAACAATAATCAACAAATTTTGTGGACTTTTTTTGCTGACATTCCATCTGTTTGCAAAGTTTGGGATACATAGATAAATTAATTATTCTCTAAGAGACTCATGTGATCTACAAATTTCAACTTGAGAGAAAGATAGCATTCCTTTATTTTCCCCGATGTAGAATAAATGACAGAACTTTTTATGCAAGGAATATTCTTATTTCTCCCATGCTACTTGGTTGATGTTAAACTAGCATTTTAATGATATATATTGGTGATGTTGTGACTCTTAATATTATAGTACTTAAAAGTTCAATCTCAAACACTTGATCCACAAGTGAAGTAACTGTGCATTTTTGGGTCCAGTGAAAGACAGCATGGGTCTATATTGATTTCTACAAAACAAAGAATTTCTTCACTGAAGACAAACCGTTGCATGCTGGTAAAATAACACTTTAGTCTTTTGTACTGGCTTACAGTAAAACTCTGTTGTGAAAATTAGACTTTCTCTGTCGGATTCACCTCTCTTTAAATGTGCTTAAGAAAATGGTCATTCTTTCCTCTACATCCAATAACTTCAAGGTATGAGTATAATTCACAGCTGAACCAGCTGTAGCTCAATTTTTGTTTATAGTCATAATGGAATCGGTGCCCTCTGTTGATGTTGAACTTAAGATTTAATTAAGTCCCTGTGAGTGGTGTGGGGGAGTGGACCATCACAACCACTTGGAACCACAATAGAAATATATTTCAGTTATGGACCACTATTGTGCTATGTCTACTTCCTGGAATGCATAAGTATGTTTCAATGTTTGTTTATTTTCAAACATTATGGTGATAACTGTCAACTTGGGCTTTCTATTCTATGAATTCAAATTATTTTTTTTCACCCAGGATTTGTATTCCTTTTATTTTTATCCTCACTCATTGTGTTTTCTAACAATTCATGTCATCAAGTGCCTCATTATTCCAGGGATAGAATTTTATTTGACATGGCTGGGTATGAAAGATTTTTTGTGTTCAATTCATTTTCTTGGGTTTGTAAATATCATCAGACTTTGTTAATGGTTGTCTTGTTGTGGGATTTTATCTCAATGGATTCAAAATATGCAGAAAATTATCAATAAAATAACAGAATGGAGATATGCATTACATTTTTAGAAAAAACTCAGTACTGAAACAAAAAAGTGTTTGTTGATAGAGCCTCATGATCAATCTTTTCAACAAAAAAAAGTTCATTTTTCTCCATGATAGAAATTTGGTTTATTTTTACATTTTACAGTAAGAGATTTAATTTTTGGCATCTAGAAATACTTTTTTTAAAGAATGTTTTATAAACAATTTTTTACTCCACAAGATTTTTGGTCTGGGTTGGGCTATGAAATGAAAGCAGTTTCATTAATGTCATATTGTGTTTAATAAATTCATGTATATTTTTGTGACTTATTTTGAGCTTGAATTCCAAATAAATTTGCAATAAAATGTGTACAGAGATCTTTTTTTGTTTTGTTACATTATTATTATTATTATTGTTAAATGATATAATGGATTATATTTAACTTTAACAGTATATATTTTTTATTTTTGAAGAGCAAAGGCAAATCATTGTGAACTACGAAAAGAAAATTTGGAAAATACACAAATATTGAGATGTCTTTTTCAACACAGTATATCACTTTTGCAAATTTAAAAATTTGCCTATTCAATTAAAGGAAATTTAATAATTAGCGTATAGGTACTGTACATCAATGAAGCAAGAGTTCAATATTTAGACATTTTCACTTATGTTGGAACGGTAAAAAAACATTCTTTTTAGGTGAGAAATATTAAATGTGTTTCTAATTCATGTTGTTTTTATACTGGTACTGGTATAAACATTCAATGAGTGTTTAAAATTTTGATTACCCAAAAAACCAGTTTGGGTCAGATGTTACTCAGCATATTTCATTTAGGTTCAACAGAGGTTTGATACTTGCATAGCCTTCTTGTACATTGGAACGTGTGTCTAACTTCAGTGATGTCTCAATTTAATTTTCTCAATGGCTTACAATATATTGCCATATAATCCTTGTAATTAATAATTGTAGGCATGTTTTGCCCTTTTTGTACTTAATACACTCTTAATGTAAAATAAATTTCTCTTTGTAAAAAAAAAAATTTTTAACCTCGAAGCAATTTTTTTGTTTTGATGTAAGAAGAAGGCTTGATGAGGCGGTACGAAGATCTTGTTTAGTTGAATTAAACCTAATTACATTGCAAAAATTTCCAAATTTGCTATGATGCTGTAGGGTGAATTTTTCTCTAACCAGTCAATGATTTGAAAATGAGTTTTTAGAGTGAAGTCAATTGTTTTATTTGTTCCTCATTCACAAATCAGTAACAGTGATTAAGGAGCAAAAGTTTTACTCCACTCTATACTCTCAAGTTTGTTAGAAAAATAAAATGTCTTATCATTTAATTACTAAATTATTTAGTCCTGTGCTCATTACATCCTTGATTGGGTTAAATAATTGACTGATGAGTGATAGTAACGCAATGGGTGCTCATTTTTCAATGACCAAAAATTATTCATAACTCTGGTGTGATATAGGTCAGTTAAAAGTCATCAGAATAAACTTGTTGACTAATTTTTAAAAATTTGTCTTTGCATAATTTCTTAATGTTTTTCTGGTTCAATAATTTATAACTAAATATGTTGGGTTATTCTTTTATAGGTTATTAAAATATTTCTTTGTTTAAACTCTCGGTGTCTAAGAGCTCATCCATAATGTACAGAGATTTTACTACAGTTTTTTGTCAATATTATAACTAAAAATACTGTATTGATATTCTTGGTATCAAGATTATTCTTGATGGTTTATTTTAAAATTGTGTAACAAATTGTATTGTTATTTAAATAATTTTATTGCATGATAATATTTTGTTTCTAACAAGTTGTGATCTTATTATTGCCCTTGACTTGAGTTATTCCTCTTATTTACCAACATGGATAGGACAGCACTCACATCAATTCATTCCTGGTTTTGAACCATTTTTATTTCTCATAATTATGCAAATTCATTTTTCATATAGAGGCGATGTAACATTCAACAAACATTTTAGGGGATAAAGACAAATAAATTATTTTTGAGTTGAATTTTCTTTCTGCCTTGTGTTTTTCAGCAATTTAAGCTTTTCCCTTCATTTTTATTTTGTTTGCTAACCATAACACTATCTCTGCTGCACTTAAATGACATCGGTTAGAGGATGTAGCCTCCTTTCTGGAGAGTGCTCCTTTGGTAAAATCCTTAAGGCTGATCTGCTGCGCAGATATCTCACAGACACTGTGCAGCAGTTTAGAATTACAATGCAGCAAAATTTAATACAAATATTGCTCAAAAAATGGATGCTGTGGAACTTTGAACACAAATTTCTTTACTTTGAACAGGGATTTCTTTACTTTGAACACAAATTTCTTTAATTTGAACACTGACCACCAAACCTTAGAGGGAACATTGATAATGTCTAAAAGTTTTATGGCCCTACAAGGAAAATGTTTTCAGGGTAGAGAAAACAGATTCAGGTCATGAAAATATTGATAATGTTTGGATGTTTTCAGGGGGGAGGGGACACAGTAAGACCAAAGAATGGAGCCCTATGGTCCACATGCCTTTCCCTGTACAATGGACACACTTGGAACAAACAGCCACAGCGCAATACATCACGGATATAGGGCTTGTGATTTAAATCCTCCTTCAAAAAGATTTTGAGAACGCAGAAGAAGAAGAAGGAAAAAAAAAAGCTAGGACCATTTTTTAGTGCCACACTTATTATTCATTTAAATGTGTCCATCTTCTAATCTTTTTATTACATGTAGTAGATTTTAAGCTGCACTACATGTTTAAGATAATTGCATGTAATTTTTAAGAGCAGTTAGTTTGAGCAAATATGTGGCCTCAAAAGTGGCACTAGATCGATACTCACAACATTACAGGGGTGACAAATTTATTTGTGAAACAAGGACATTGGCAGACTTGAAATTGAAATTCTTTTTATCCCCCCCCCCCCCCCGAATTCTTTTGATAGTATCGATAGTAACCTTGGTAATGTGCCAGTTGAACTACAGTTGGAGTTGATGCTCATGGCAGGCAAATGACGTGTTGCAAGAGGAGCATAGAAAAGGAAAACTTATTGAGGTTTACCGCTGCTTACCTGATGCTGAGTTTTTGAAACTAAAGAATTTTCCCCACTGGCAAGGCGCAAATTTTTGGAACAACTTATGTTGTTGAGCAAATATGTTCAAAATGAAGTATTTAAAGTCAACATATCTCACGAGAGTGACTGATGAACATTTTAAAGCTATTCTCTTGATTGTATGCAGAAATTCTAAACCAAAACATAAAGCATCCGATCACTTAATAGACATTCTCATACATAAATAAGACACAAGCATGAGTAATACTAAAATTAGGGCTGCGGAAATTAAGGATTAATTTCTCAATTAATTGTTAAGAAATTTTAACGATTAATCAACCTATCACTTACAGATTATTGAAAGTCAAAAAGTTTTTTTTAAAATATATTAAAAAATAGCGGCCGATAAATAATAATAAATTTCCTGACAATTACACGAACATTTAGGTTTTAAACTATTTATTGACGGGAATTTTCAAAATTTTGATAAAGTATCATAAAGTTTACCTACCATGGTTCAAACACTTCGCCTACTTATCAAACCAAATGAAAGTGTATTAAGCTAATGGCAGTAACAGAGTCTGACTCAGAGACAGAAAATGACTACAGCTCTTCTGATGAATTACTGCGTTACAAAATGGAGATGAAAGTTCCTGAATCGATTAATCCTCTACAATGTTGGAAACTTAATCAACACTGAATCTGGTCCTTGTCAAGACCGTTTTGATCATACCAGTTACCTCAGTTTCATGTGAATGATTGTTCAGCTCGGCTGGTTATATTGTCAATTAGACCCGCTCATCACTTGAATCTTCTTGAACCAAATAATGTTAACAAATTATTCTTTTTGCATAGTTGGTTAAAAGATGACATATAAAGGAGACATTCCAGTGTTATTTAGATTTTCAACAAATAAATAAGTATTACTTAAATGACATCCTAATTTTTTTTGCTTTAATCGAAATTAACGATTAATTAATTGTTAATTTGTTAAAAGTTAACTATTAATTTTAAAGTTATCGTTTACATCCCTAATTAAAATATTTGACATTTTAAATCTATAATTATAGCCTAAATAGTATTTATTTATTTTTATTATTTAAAAACCAAGAAAATTTTGAAAATAATTGGTGTGATAATATGATGTTAATTTGTTCTCCACTGGTTTTTATCGATTTTTACGAGCTATGAACACAAAACTGAGTTCTGAAACAACTATTCTGCTCGAGAAATTCCTCACATTGGCATCAATGTTCCCTTTGAAAAGTGCAAAAATTTCTTACCGACTCCACGCAGCAGTTTAGAATAACGGAGAAGCAAATTTTGCTAATATGGGTGTAAAATGTTCCAAAATTCGAAATCCCCCTTGCCCCTACTTGAGGGGCTCCCAAATTAGTGTCATTTGAAGCTTAATATCTAGTTAGTGTAAGGCTGCTCTATAATATTGTAACACGCATGAAACACATGTAGAGCGTCATTAAACAGTCATATATTTAAATTAAGTGTAACTTTTATTTAAGTTTACGCGTTTTGAAGTGACGTCACATTTCTTAAACTTAAACACCCCCTTCCCTTCGTCACAAATGGTCGACCCCCCTCTCCCCTGTAACGTCATTTAATGGACGGCCCTTTTTGATCCAAATGTCAATTACTTCCAAATAGTTAAAACTTCAGAATTTAGTTTGCATTAAATTATAAAGCATCATTGCACATCAGTCCTGACTCAGTCGGTCTCGAATGCCGCTTGCAGCCTGAGCGCTTTACTTTACTAGGCTTAGTATTATGCAAATCAAATTTGTTTGAAAATTAACTACCAGCAAGATGGAGACATACAAGTAGCAAACTGTACCTTGGAACAAGTAAACAACTTTGTTTATCTTGGGAGTGTGGTCAGTGTAACAGGTGGAACTGATGAGGACATCGAACGAAGAATAAATTTGGCACGACAGGCATTTGCCAATCTGAAACAGGTCTGGAGATCTACATACATCTCTGTCAAAACAAAAGTAAAGATCTTTAAGACCAACGTTAAAACGGTCCTACTTTATGGATCTGAAACATGGTGAACGACAGAGACAACAAAAAATAGACTCCAAACCTTTGTTAACAGATGCCTCAGAAATATTCTGAAAATAAAATGGTACGCCAAGGTCCAAAACTCCAAACTGTGGGAGAGGTGTGGACAAAGGACAGTAGAACAACAAATCATGGAAAGGAAATGGAGATGGATTGGACACACCCTTCGGAAAGATAACAGCAGGGTGAGGCAGGCCTTAGATTGGAACCCCGAGGGCAAACGCCAGCGAGGAAGACCCAAGTGAACATGGAGACGTAGCATGTTAGATGAGGCTGGAAGAACTGGAAAGAGCTGGGAAGAATTGAAGCGACTGGCAAGGGACCGTGCACAGTGGCGAGCTTTGACAGAGGCCCTATGTTCCACAAGGAACCCAAAGGACAAATGATGATGATGATGAAGTACACATTAAGTCGAGACCCCCCTTCCCCGTACTCATCCTTTCGCAAAATGCCGTTAATTTAAGACCACCTCCCCCGCCTTGCGCACCTAATATATGGATAGCCCCATTCTGAGAGCAGTCCGCACCTCTCTAGCTGAACCACTGAAATCAATATTGTTTAAAAACTCGCGGGACAAAAAGAACAATTAACAATTTCCGTTTGTGATTTTTTTAATATTAAAAAAAATTGTTGTTTTTTGTGATTTTTTTTTTTGGGGGGGGGGGGGG